>JACBWV010000108.1:0-97500 GCA_013435795.1 Chlamydomonas sp. ICE-L
CAGCACACAGCACAACAAACCCACATACATTTATAAGCATAACATTAACAATATCAACAACAACAACAACAACAAAACCCACAGATTTCTAAGCATGACATTAACAACAAACAACAAACAACAACACAACGACAACCGCCCATACGTGATAAGCATAACGAACACTCAACAACAACAACAACAACAACCCACATACGTTAATAAGCATAACATGAACAAAAACAACAACACACAACACGCACATACACACCCATACGTTTGGATACGCATCCCTCTACACATAAGAATCAACCAGCACCCCATTCTAACCCAACCCCATACGTTCATAATCAACCATGGACAACAACAACATCAACAACAACCACATAACGGTAATAAGCATAACATGTGACACAACAACAACAACAACACACACAACAACAACCCACATACGTTGGAAGCATAAAACATGAACAACAACACAACAACAACAACCTAATACGTTAATAAATAACATGAACACATCAACAACAACAACAACAACAACCCACATACGTTGATAAGCATGACTTGAACAACATCAACAACAACAACAACAACCCACATACGTTGATAAGCATAACATGAACAACATCAACAACAACAACAACCAACCCACATACGTTGATAAGCATAACATGAACAACATCAACAACAACAACAACAACAACCCACATACGTTGATAAGCATGACTTGAACACCTCAACACAACAAAACAACAATCCACAACCACATAACGTTGATACGCATCCCTTAACACATCAAACAACAACAACCCAACAACCACAGTCCTTTATCAGCATAAACATGAACACATCAACAACAACAACACCGACCACCACAATACGTTTATACGCATGAACTTTTGAACACAACTCACAACAACAACAACAACCCACATACGTTGATAAGCATAACATGAACAACATCAACATCAACAACAACAACCCACATACGACAATAGGCATAACATGAACAACATCAACAACAACAACAACAACAACCCACATACGTTGATAAGCATGACTTGAACAACATCAACAACAACAACAACAACAACCCACATACGTTGATAAGCATGACTTGAACAACATCAACAACAACAACAACAACAACCCACATACGTTGATAAGCATGACTTGAACAACATACAACAACAACAACACACCCCACATACTTGGAATAAGATAACTTGACCAACATCAACAACCACCACATATAAACAACAACAACAACAACCCACATACGTTGATAAGCATAACATGAACAACATCAACAACAACAACAACAACAACCCACATACGTTGATAAGCATGACTTGAACAACATCAACAACAACAACAACAACAACCCACATACGTTGATAAGCATAACATGAACAACATCAACAACAACAACAACAACAACAACCCACATACGTTGATAAGCTAACATGAACAACATCATCAACAACAACAACAACAACAACCCACATACGTTGATAAGCATAACATGAACAACATCAACAACAACAACAACAACAACCCACATACGTTGATAAGCATAATTGAACAACATCAACAACAACAACAACAACAACAACCCACATACGCTGATAAGCATAACATGAACAACATCAACAACAACAACAACAACAACAACCCACATACGTTGATTATCACAACAATAACACCATCACACACCCACACACAACCCCATACGTTGATAAGCATGACTTGAACAACATCAACAACAACAACAACAACACAACCCACATACGTTGATAAGCATAACATGAACAACATCAACAACAACAAACAACAACAACCCACATACGTTGATAAGCATAACATGAACAACATCAACAACAACACAACAACAACAACCCACATACGTTGATAAGCATAACATGAACAACAACAACAACAACAACAAAAACCAACCTACATTACGGTAATCAGCGTACATGAACAAACAACAACAACAAACAACAACAACCCACATACGTTGATACAGCTAACATTAACAACATCACACAACACACCAACAACAACAACCCCAACGTTATACAAACATAACAACATCAACAACAATAACAACAACCCACATCGTTTGATAAGCATAACATGAACAACATCAACAACAACAACAACAACAACCCACATACGTGAATAAGCATAACATGAACAACAACAACAACAACAACAACAACAACACAACAACCCACATACGTTGATAAGCATAACATGAACAACATCAACAACAACAACAACAACAACCCACATAGTTTATAGCATAACATACAACAACAACAAAACACCACAACAGCAACAACTCAGCCTACATACATTGATAAGCAAACCTGACCAATACAACCACAACAACAACCCACTATGTTAATAAGCATAACATGACAACACCACAACAAAAACAACAACAACGACCCACATACTTGATAACATAACGACAACATCAACAACACAACAACAAAACAACCACAACCCACATACGTTAATACATAACATGACAAAACACACCACAACAACACAACAACAACAACACCCACGTACGTTGATAATCATACATGCACAACATCAACACATTACAACAACAACAACAACCCCATCCGTTAATTAAGATAACAGACAACAACACCACAAACAACAACCCACATACGTTAATAACATCACATGAACAACACCAACAACGAACACAACAACAACAACCACAATACGTTTATAAGCATAACATGAACACAACAACAACAGCAACCTACGTACGTTAATAAGCTAACATGAACAACTACAACAACACATACCCCATACGTTGATAAGCATAACTGAACACAGCACAACAACAACAACAACAACAACCACATACGTTAATTAGATAACATGAAACACAACAACAACCCCCACACAACCCCACTATGTTGATAAGCAAACATTAACAGCTCAGACAACACCAACACCACCACAACCCACATACGTTAATAGCAGAACATGACAACAACAACAACAACTCACAACAACAACAACACAACCCACATACGGTGAATAAGCATAACATGACAACAACAACAACAACAACAACCACAACTAACCCACATACGTGATAATCATAACATGAACAAACCAACAAACCACAAACACACCCACATACTTTGAATAAGCACTAACCATGAACAACATCAACACAACAACAAACAACACAACCCACATACTTTGGTAAGCCATAACATGAACAACATCAACAACAACACACACAACAACCCACATACGTTGATAAGCATAACATTAACAACTCACAACAACAACGACCCCCTACGTTGATAAGCATAACATGAACAACATCAACAACAACAACAACAACCCACATACGTTGATAGCATAACATGAACAACAACAACACAACAACCCGCCTACGTTGATAAGCCTAACATTAACAACAGCAACACAACAACAACACAACAACCACATACGTGAATAGCATAACATGATCAACAACAAACATCAACAAACACCAACCCACATCGTTGATAGTCATAACTAACAAACAACCACAACCACACCCCCATACGTGAATAAACATACTGAACAACATCACCACAACAACAACAACAACAACCCACATTACGGTGATAAGCAAACATGAACCACAACATAACAACAACAGACAAACAACCCCACATACGTTGATAAGCATAACTGAAACAACAACAACAACAACAACAACCCACATACGTTGATAAGCATAACATGAACAACAACAACAACAACAACAACAACAACAACCCACATACGTTGATAAGCATAACATGAACAACAACAACAACAACAACAACCCACATACTCAAATCTTGGCCCCGCACCCTAAACCCCCGGGCCGGCCCTTTGGGCCGCCGACCCAAATCGCTACCAGGAGCCCAGCCATGAAAGACACCAAATCCCTGATCGCTACCAGAAGACACTCCCTTTTTGGAACGAAAAAGGTCCTAGGCGGCGTCGCAAGCAACGCGGAAAATTGGTGGAGTGTTGGCCATTGGAATGCCAGTCTGCAAACGTACGGAGCGGAACCGAACAGTTATGAAACAGTTTGGTCAGGCTTCGTCTAGGCTAGGGCGTTTTCACAGACAAGACAATGGGGCGAACTCGGGGCTCCCTGCCCCCCGTAGGGGGGGCTCCACAAAAAATGCTCTGTGAGGGAGTGCAGAGAGTGCAACACCCACATACATTGAACAAGCATATCATGACAACAACAACAACAACAACACACCCACATACGTTGATAGCATAAGCAGAAAACAACAAACAACAACAACAACAACAACACAACAACAACCCACATACGTTGATAAGCATAACATGAACAACAACAACAGCAACAACAACAACAACAACAACCCACATACGTTAATAAGCATAACATGAACAACAACAACAGCAACAACAACAACAACAACAACCCACATACGTTGATAAGCATGACTTGAACAACATGAACAACAACAACAACAACAACAACAAGTCAACAAGTGAACAAAAACAACAACAACAACACCCACATACATTGATAATCATAACATGAACCAGGGATTTGTTTTCCCGCTATATATATTGATCGCTACTTTTGACTCCGTTTTTGCCCAAATTATTGCTATAAAAAGGGGGGGGGAAAGCCCCCCCCCCCCTAAATGGCCCTTAAAAGCTATAACAACTAAAACAGCTACAAAAACGCTGTCCCTGGAGGAGGCCTAAAACCAAAAAGCTAGAAAAAAACACTTTCAGATTTGAAACAAATCCGTGATGCAACTCTTATGTGCGTACATCGAATTCAGTGCCCCCGTCAACATTCTGACAGCCAGTATGTCACACTATGCATTGGGCTACAAGGCCCATCTATGTCATACTTCCATGTCTTGTTGGCGGGCCCCCCTCTTCAAGGGGGCGGGAGCCCCCCAGGTTTTTTGTTTTTTACCCATTTGTCCGTCCGAACTGACCAAGCGTACCGTCTGACCGAGATGAAGCCTACACGTCCAGCCATGGTCTCGTACTAACTCGCTTTTCCGTGCCCTTCCGCTCCGTCCGATCACTCCCTCCAATTTTTTAGCGTCGCTTGCGACGCTGCAATACCTTGTGAAGATAGCTATTACAATGATCACTGTAGAACAAACTCAGGTCCCCGCTGGTAAAACGATTGTTTGGGGTTCAGTTCATCAATTCCTTTGTCTGGTTAGCCCTTACTGCCACGGTTGGGCAAATCCCTTTAGCCTATGTAGCCTACCCCTTTACTGTAACACACATACATACAAAAAGTACCAGCGTCTAAGGCATCATTTCATGTCTTGTGAATATAGTACATAAACTGGGCTCCCCCGTCGAGGATAGAAAAACTATTTTCGAGAAAATGAAAATTGAACTGAATTGGTGGATAAAGACTCCAGCATGAAGCTGGTCATGAATCCTGATTCCTACGAAGTATGGAAATACTTAATCCATGTATTAAAAATGCGATATAAACGCACAATTAAAGACATCCCCAGAGAGATGATTATTTAATTATATTGCAAGACATTAAATATTTCACTGCATCAGCACGAACTCACTCCCCCCCCCTCGGTTAAACGCTTGTTGGTGGTTTTTCAGTTCCATCAGTGCTTTTTCTTTTTAGGCCCTTCCTTGGGGGGTGTGGTTTTTTCCAAGTTTGGGCCAGTCCCTTCAACCTAGTTGGCCTGCGTTCACACACACATACACACCCACACCATCACTCACTCCTCACCACACACTCCCCTCCCCCCCCTTCTCCACTCCCCCCCAGCCCCCCCCCCCCCCACCCCCCCCCCCGCCCACTCACCCACAGCACACCACTCACATCACTCACTCGCTCACCCATCACGCCCCCTCCCACTCCCCCCCCCGCCCACACCCACACACACACCCACACTATGTACTGTGCCTTTAATCTGACCCTGACCTAATCCTTGCATTCTCCTCGCACAGCCCCGTCCCACACACGCACACACACACGCACACACTCTCCACCCACACACTCACACACCCAGACACACACCCACACTACACCCTCGCACATCCCCTTCCGCACACACGCACTCATCACATCACCACTCCCCACCCACACATCTCACAATAACACACCCTGACCACACAACAACACACGGACACTCCTTGGCACAGCCCCCCTTCCATTGCCAGGCTGTCCCTTCCACCCTTGATTTTGCCCAAACAAGCTGCCAGGCTGTCCCATCCAGCTGCCAGGCTGTGGAACCGAGTTCCCAGGCTGTCCCATCCAGCTGCCAGCTCGCCAACCGAGTGTTCAGCATGCTGGTCCAGCCACAGTGTGGGAGTTGCCCCGCTCTCATCCTCTGCTCGGTCCTGCACGCCACCCCACCACGGCAACTACAGTTCACCACGTGTATTGCGCCTCGCACCTGTGGCCAGCCGTGGCGTGTCCCCGACTGACCTCCCCGACCACCCCAACCACCTCCACCCTGGGCATTTTGCCCCGCGTTGGCAGGCAGGTCAAGCTCTTACTGTGGATTTGAACCACGTGAGCTTTATTGAGCTGCTAGGTGTCTGTGGTGCGGTGCTTGCCTTGCAGGTACGCTGGTAACTGCTTCTACGGACGTACGCTGCTGCTGCCCGACTACTTGCTTCTTACTGGCTGCTTGCAGGTTACTACTGTTCTGCTGTCAGTGTTCTAACTACTACCTGGCCTGCTACTTCCCTTCTCTTCTCTACTTGCTACTCTGGCCATGTCTCCTTCCTAGTTTTGCTCCATTTCCTTCAACCGCAATCCGTATGGTGGAATCTCGCTTGGAGCGACTCTGCCCCGTACTTGCATGTAACGGGCGCACTTGAGTGCACCGGCTTGTCACAGGGATGTCCTCGAAGGGGGGAGGGCTGAGGGGCCTGCCTCAACGTTTGACCAAGTGCCAATGGGGGCTGCATTGTTGCCTCCTCCAACTGGAGGCAATGCAGCCGGAGGCAGTACAGTGAGAGGCAGTACAGTGGGAGAACTCTCTTCGGGCGAAGTACGAAAAAGAGGAGGCAAGCGCTCTTCGAGGGCGTCAAGTACAACCGCAGGTACAAGCAGTACAAGAGGGAAGGGTAGAGCTGGTGCTGTGCGGCCATCCACGTCAGCAGCAGTACAAGCAGTACCACTGGTGCATGAGACAGCAGATGGTTCATCCTCACTCATATCCCACTTCTCGTTTACCAAAATGTTAGCCCTAGCACTGTGGTGCTCAAACCTAAACTCACACCAACCTTCCCCATTAGACCCCCCGCTGATCCGAGGACAGCTTTGCCCACCCAACACTAAGAGCCAGCCATGTAGTAAGATACCTCCCATTGGGGTGTACAAAAAATCGTAGCAGTTGTGGTGTCGATACAGGAGGCCAGTCGGCATTCCGTTACAGCTTCGTTTGTGACCGGCCACTGAGTGAATAGATTGCAAAGCCTTCCGGCTCCGAAACCGAGTATTATATCTGGGCTTTGCCTAAAACAAAGGGACAAGCCAGGTGGAGAGGGCGCACTCGTCCTACAGATGCCGAGGAGTTTGGGGGGGGGGGCTGGGGGGGGGAAAGGGGGTGGGTGTGTGGTTTGGGGTGGTTTATCAGCGTTTGGGTTTTGTGTTTAATGGGTGTTATTGTTGTAACAGAAGGAAAATACATAAGAAGGAAGGTTGTGGGTGTTTTTTTTGTTTTTTGTGGGGTAGGAATCGGTATTAATGGTGGTTTTTCATTAGTTTGGTGTTATTTTGTTGGGGTGACTGAGAGTTTATTGCTGACAAATTTTGTATTTGATAAATGTATTTTTTATTTTCTTTGGGGCGTGAAGGCAAGTGAGGAAGAGGAGAAGAAAAAGAAGTAAGTGTCAGGGAAAGAAAGGCGATGGAAAAACAAACAATAAAAAAGAGAGTAAAAGAAGGAAGCAAGGAAGTCAAGAAAAGGAAAGGAGAGACAATTTAGTTTGGTGATTTTTGTGTGGAAGTGTGTTTGTGGGGAGAGATTTTTTTTGTGTCGGTTTATTTTTTCTTGATTTGATGGATTTTGAGTGTTGTGTTGGGAGAAGTAGTGTTGTAGTTTGTGTTTCGATGTTGTATATTTAGGACCTGAGTAGCAATTTGGTGAGATTAGGTTGGTTTTTTTGTTAAGTGTTTATTGAGATATTTTTTGAGTGTTTGTTTGTCAGAGGGTGTAATTTTATCTTTTTGGGGTAATTGCTTATGGTGTTGGGTAAAGTTTTTAGTCGGTATGTTGGATGTTTTGTGCTTTTGGGTTTTTATTTTCTTTTTTCCTTCTTCGTTTTCTTTTTTTCTTTTTTTTTTTCTTATCATAGGCTTACTTTTCTCTGCTCTTGCTTTCGACGGATCTCTCCGCCCCTCAAGTTTCGTCTTTATTGCACTTTATTGGTATTTGGTTGTGTTTTGTGGGGGGTCCTTGCCCCGAGATGTGTCCTCTCAAGTTGTACTACTAGCCGCCCAACTGCTCGTATCATCTTTGAGACTTTGACCATTCTCACTGTCAGCACATCGAGGTACGCTCCTCCAAAAGCAGTTCAAGCAGGGAAAGCAGTACACGGTTCTGGAGGCCCCACCCACCTAGCAAAACCTAAGGTAAGAGAGGAAGATCTGAGTGGATCTACGCCTGGGCCGTTCCAGCACTAACGCCTCCCTAGCATAATTTTTTGGCGGTACAGGGTTGTACTGCTCACCCATCCGCCACTACATCAGCAGCTGCCCAAGAGTGAATTTACTATCATTCGCGGGAAGCTGGGGGGGCAGTCCCATTTGTGGAGATTGGCTTGCCCCCCCCGCGGGTATCACCATATTGGAGACCTACCCCCTGCCCCCTGCAGTACACCGTACCTCAGCCTCAGGCCCCCCCCAGGAGGGCGACAGCATTGTCGAGCTGCACAGCCTATGCAAGCAGTACAACTCACCGGCTTGTGGGGCCTGTGGCCAGCCAGGAGCACGCACAGTGATCAGCGCTGGCGCCAGTGGACAGCTAGGAGCACACACGATGAACGGGGCTGGTACCAGTGGGCAGCTGGAGCAGTTTGTCCGAATCACCACGTTGTTGAGGGGACCAGCGCCTTGTTAAAAAACACGGCCTTGTGCACTGTGCTTCATTGCCACTAGTGGTGGATTCCTCCCTGCAGTTCCGTGGCAGTGTGGGATGTGGCTTCTAGGCAGCTACTGGTGTGTCTCCAACCCACTGGAGGGGGGCCTCTGGTGGGGATACAGGTTAGAAGTGTGGGACGTGGCTTCTAGGCAGCTTCTGGTGTGTCTCCAACCCACTGGGGGGGGGGGGGGGGTGGGGGGGGGGGGGGGGGGGGCTCTTTGGGGGGGGGGGTGGGGATACAGGTGAGAGTGTGGTACATGGCTTCGAGGCATCTTCTTCTGGTGTGTCTCCACCCACTGGGGGGGGGGGGGGGGTGGGGGGCTGGGGGGATACAGGTGAGAAGTGTGGACGTGGCTTCTAGGCAACTTCTATTTTGTCTCCAACCCCACTGGGGGGGGGGGCCCCCTCTGATGGGGAACAGGTGAGAAGAGTGGGCTGTGGCTTCTAGCGTCTTCTGGTGTGTCCCTCACCCACTGTGGTGGGCGTGTGGGGAGACAGGTGAGGAAGTGTGGGCTGGCTCTTGAATGATAGGTGGTCACTGGTTAAATCTTTGTTTTTTAATTTACTTGTAGTCACTGCTGGCTTGTATCCAGCCCACGGTGGTGTGTGGTTGGGTGGGGGGTGGGTGGGGGGGATACATGTGAGAAGAGTGGGCTGCTTGGTGAGAGGTGTGTTGCACTGTAACGCACTTTTATCTAGGTAGTTACTTGTAGTCAGCTGCTGGCGTGTATCCAGCCCACTGGTGTGTGTTGTGTGGGGGGGGGGGGGGGGGGGGGGGCGAAGGGATACTGTGATAGGAGTGGCTGCTTTGGTGAGAGGTGTGGTCATAGCTACATCGTTTTTTGTCTTAGTTACTCACACCTCTCACCCCTCACCTCTCACCCCTCACCTCTCACCCCCCACCTCTCACCCCTCACCTCTCACCCCTCACCTCTCACCCCTCACCTCTCACCCCTCACCTCTCACCCCCCCACTCTCACCCCTCACCTCTCACCCCTTACCTCTCAACCCCTCACTCTCACCACTCCCCCCTCACGCCTTCTCACCCCCTCCCTCTCACCCTCATCACCTCTCACCCCTCACCCCTCACCCCCCACCTTTCACCCCTCACCTCTCACCCCTCACCTCTCACCCCTCCACCTTTCACATCACCCTCACCTCTCACCCCTCACCTCTCACCCCTCACCTCTCACCCCTCACCTCTCACCCCTCACCTCTCACCCCTCACCTCTCACCCCTCACCTCTCCCCTCACCTCTCACCCCTCACCTCTCACCCCTCACCTCTCACCCTCCCTTTCATCATTCTATTCAATTCACCCACCTCTCACCCCCTCACCTCTCACTCACCCCTCACCTCTCCCCCCCTCACCTCTCACCCTCACCTCTCGACACCCTCACTCTCCATCACCCTCACCTCTCACCCCTCACCTCCACCCCGTCACCTTTTCTCACTTTCACACCCCTCACCTTTCATTCACCCCCTCACCTCTCACCCCTCACACCTTTTCATCATCAATACATTCCACCCCCAACTTTCAACCTCACCTCTCACCCCTCACCTTTCATTCATTTTCATTCATTCACCCCTCACCTCTCACACCCACAACTCTCACCCCTCCCTCTCACCCCTCACCGCTCATCACCACCCCTCACCCCTCGCACCCCTCACCTCTCACCCCTCCCGCTCCCCCTTCACCTCTCACCCCTCACCTCCACCCCCACCTTTCACCCCTCACCCTCTCACCTCTCACCCCCACCTCTCCCCCTCACCTCTCACCCCTCACCTCTCAACAAATAAGAAAACCCTCACCTCTCACCCGCACCTCTCACCCACCCCTCCCCTCCACCGTTTCACACCCTCTCACCTTTCACCCCTCACCTCTCACACCCGTCACACCGCTCACCCCTCACCCCTCTCACCCCTCACCTCGACACCTCTCCCCCCTCCCCTCTCACCCTCCCCTCTCACCCTCACCGAGGACTGCGTCCCACACCCCCTCAACCCCTCTCAACCACCGTCACCTCTCACCCCTCACCATCTCCACCCCTCCCCCATCTCACCCTCACCTCTCCCCCCTCCCCCTCTCCACGCCCTCACCTCACCTTCCCGCTTTCATCAACCCCTCACACAATTTCTGCACGACCCCTCACCACATCTCTCCCCTCCCTCTCCCCCTCTACCATCACCCCTTCCCGGTCTCCCCCCTCACCTCTCACCCCTCCCCAGCTCAAGTAACGAACTCTCCACCCCTCTCCCCTTCATTCACCCTCCGAACCCGCCTCCTCTCTTCTCACCTCTCCCCGCTGACTTTTCTCCTTCCCACTCTCTCACACCTCGCTCCCCTCTGACCTCCTCCTTCCCACCTCTCACCCCTTACCTCTCACCCCTCACCTCACCCTCTCACCCCTTACCACTCACCTCTCACCCCTCACCTCTCAACCTTACCCCCCCCTCCTCTGACCTCTCACCTCTCACCCCTCACCTCACCTCTCAACCCTCACCTCTCAATCCTCACCTCACCTCTCAACCCTCACCTCTCAACCCTCACCTCTCAACCCTCACCTCACCTCTCAACCCTTACCTCTCACCTCTCACCCCATACCTCTCACCCCTCACCCCTCACCTCTCACCTCGATTTCCTCCTTCCCACCTCTTACCTCTCACCCCTTACCTCCCACCTCTCACCCTTTACCCCCCACCCCTCACCTCTCATCTCCGACTTCCTCCTTCCCACCTCTCACCTCTCACCCCTCACCTCTGACCTCTCACCCCTTACCCCCCACCCCTCACCTCGCACCTCCGACTTCCTCCTTCCCACCTCTCACCTCTGACTCCCACTTCTCACCTCTAATCTCACCCCCCACCTCTCACCTCCTTCTTCCTTCTTCCTACCTGCAGCCCTTGGACCTGTCCTCTCTAATGCAAACCGCCAACATGAAAGCAACCACCTCGGTTGAGAATGGTCTTGGGGGCCACAGCACCGCCGCCCAAGCTGTACCTCTTCAGGACCCCCCCATACTTCTGATGGCAGTACAGGCGCCAATAGCAACACCGCACAGAGGGGGGGTTCGTGGCAGTACTATTCATCGTGGTCGTGGTACATGCGACGAATTCGATGCTGACACCATGGGTGTGGATGTTGGCTCTAGCTGTAGGGGTGGCACCACCACTGGGGCTTCCCTGCTGTTCTCTGCTATCACGGGATTGAGGAGAGACCTAAATCCTAGCAGTACTGCTAGCGCGCCCCAACTCCAACTTGGCAGTACGATTTGTGTGGGAGGTGTGACCTGCATCAGCTCTTGCACACCGATGCAGTACAGCTCACTCGCTCATCCTCTGCCCCAAATCGATTTAGGCAGGGCCCCCCTGGAGGCGGACAGCACTCCGCCCCCCATCGATGTGGGCATGGCCCCCCTGGTGGCGGTTGGCTCTGCGCCCCCCAACAACGTGGGCAGGCCCCCCCTGGTGGCGGTTGGTACCGCCGGTGGGGAGGTGATGGTGTGGGATGTTGCTACCGGTAGCCTTGAGTTCGGCTTGGACTGCTCCGGAACCAATGCGCCAATCCATTCAGTGATATTGTCGCAAATGAGGTGTGAGGGCGGGCTACCCCTATTGACCTGTGTGGCTGGTGCTGGGAAAGCACTGTTTTTTTCAACCTTACAGCAAGGCTAGCTTACACTATCACTACACGATCTCTCCTTATAGCTATTCAGCTGATGATTTGGATTGGGGTCGTCGAAACACTTGGTAGTTCGTAGTTCATATATCGAACTTGACAATTTGGCCCGATAATTATGACATTTTAGTCGAGAACCGAGAATTCTGAGAATTCTCGGGAATTCTGCCTGGAAAGTGGAGGAACTAACTACGAACTACGAAGGCTAGCTTACACTATCTCTACATGACCTTTCCTTACAGCACAATTAAATTATTATCCTAGATGAGAAGATGATTTAGTTATTGTAGAATTAAATGATCTCTGTAGCACGAACGCAGCGCCCCCGTTGGTAAAACGATTTTTTGGGGTTCAGTTCATCAGTGCTAAGCCTTTCCTATCACTGCTGGGCAAGTCCCTTCAGCCTATTTGGCCTACCCCTGGACTGTAACATACATACACTATCACCACATGACCTTTCCGTATAGCCATTCTGAGTAGGTGGGTTGGACACATATGCAACAAAGGGGGGCGGGGGTTGTGGAGTAGGCGGGTTGGACACATATGCAACAAAGGGGGGCGGGGGTTGTGGAGTAGGCGGGTTGGACACATCTGTTACAAAGGGGGGCGGGGGTTGTGGAGTAGGCGGGTTGGACACATATGCAACAAAGGGGGGCGGGGGTTGTGGAGTAGGCGGTTTGGACACATCTGTTACAAAGGGGGGCGGGGGTTGTGGAGTAGGCGGGTTGGACACATATGCAACAAAGGGGGGCGGGGGTTGTGTAGTAGGCGGGTTGGACACATCTGTTACAAAGGCTGGATAAAGTATATAATGTGCCACATGTAATATAATGTGACAAGCAATTGTCCCGTGCAAAAAGGACGATTTGGATTTGGGTCTCGTACTTCGTAGTTTGTTCTTCCACTTTTTCAGGCCCAATTCCGAGGATGATCAGAATTCTCGGTTCTCGGCCAAAATGTCAGATTTCTCGGGACAAATTATCATGTTCGAACTACGAACTACTAAGTGTTTCAATAACCCAAATCCAAACTCTCGGGACAAATTCTCATGTTCGAACTACCAACTTCACATTACATACTTTACTCAGCCTTTGTAACAGATGTGTCCAACCCGCCTACTCCACAACCCCCGCCCCCCTTTGTTGCATATGTGTCCAACCCGCTACCGTACAGCCCCACGCCCCCTTTGTAACAGATGTGTCTTACCCGCCTACCGTACATCCCCCCGCCCCCACCCTTGCCAAAGGATGCGCCCAAACCGCCTGCCAAACAGCCCCCCGCCCCAGCACCAGTCTCCCTGGGCCATGCACATGTCCCGATTGTTCATAGTGAGTTGGGGACTTATGGTGACTACTGCTAGCTCCGGCTTACGCAGTGGTGTCCTTAACTTCACGTCCTGAGAGTGGCACATTACTCGGATGTAACAATTTCAATTTCAATTTGGGAACTTCCGGTGATGATCAGCGAGGTATCCAGGGTAATTCAAAGTGCGCGCTTTTGCGCTTTTGAGCGCTGACTTTTTGACCCCCTCTGCGCTTTAAGCGCAGTTTTTTGCAACCCCTTGTGGGCGCTGCAAGCAATTTTTGCGCTTTTTGCACTACAATGCGCAGTTTTTTTGTTTTCAAGTGCGTTAAAGCGCTGGCCAATTTGGCCATTTGAAGTAACCCTGGAGATATCTCCACAACCTTTCCCATCACGAGGATTTAATCAGGAGACATGCATACCGGTATGAATGCGAATCACATTAAGTAATGTACATGCATGATACAAGAACAAATAACACGATTACTATTGACAAAACAATTAATACTGTTAGTCTGATAAGACATTTAATGCTGATAAAACAATTCATACTGATAGTCTGATAAGACATTTAATGCTGATAAAACAATTCACACTGATTAACGCATTAATACTGATAAAACGATTAATACTGATAAAAACGATTAATACAGATAAAACGATTAATACTGATAAAACAATTTATACTGATAAACGATTCATACACAAAATAGCCTCCTGTCCTTAGCTTTTCTTTTCAGCACAAGCAGCAGCTTCTAGTCAGCCCCCCGAGCCAGCCACTGGACCAAGCCGCAAGTTGTCAACAGTACAGAAAATCTGGATGAGTCAGCTACAAGGTGCATCAGGTAAAGCTGAATAGCCAGTCAGGGAAGCTTCCTAGAAGCTGAACAGCTGATTGAGTCAGCTACAAGGTGCATCAGGGTGCATCAGGTTTAGCTGAATAGCCAGTCAGAGGAGCTGCCTAGAATCGACAGTACAGGAAAGCTGATTGAATCAGCTTCAAGGTGCAACAGTTTACATAAGGCTTAGCTGACTATCCAGAAGCTGCTGCTCGTAGCTGGAAAGAAAAGCTATGCTTCTGTCAGATCGGAAACTTAATCTTCTTGACTCTGGTTCTATTAGCAAAGAAAGGTAAATTAAAGGGTAAATTGGTATTTGAAGCATCAAAATCTTCAATCAGGGCAGAGGCTAGATCCATCAGCATCAGCAGAAGGAACAGGAGGGTAGATCCATGAGCATCAGAAGCAGGAGCATGGCAGATCCATCAGCATCAGCAGCAGGAGCAGCATGGTAGATACACCGGCATCAGAAGAAGGAACAGGAGGGCAGATCCATTAGCATCAGCAGCAGGAGCAGCATTGTAGATCCATCAGCATCAGCAGCAGGAGCAGCATGCTAGAGGCTACATCACTATGCCATCAATATTTTGATTGGCCAGTTAGGGAACTGCTTATGCCAGCATGGTAGAGGCTGCATCACTATGCCGTCAATATCTCGATCGGCCAGTTAGGGAACTGCTTATGCCAGTATGACACCCCATAGTGCTCCAAGGTGCGTTGGGAGTCCTCCATGTGCTTTCCTGCATAGGATAGGCGCTGCAGGGCGGGGGGGATGCCTCCCTTGTCCTGTAGGATCGGTGGGACACGCGGAGTAATGACACATTTTATACACTGTATGCATATGATAGGCACTGCAGGGTAGGGGGGGGTGCCTCCCTTGCCCTGTAGGTGCAGTGGGACAGGCGGAGTACTGGAACATGCTGAATAATGTGTGCATAGGATAGGTGCTGCAGGATGGGACGGGGGACGGGGGACGGGGGGGGGGGGGGGGGGGGGGGATGCCTCCCTTGTCCTGTTGGTTGCAGTGTGACAAGTGCAGTAGTGGAACATGCTGTATATTGTGTGTATATGATAGATGCTGCAGGGCGGGGGCGGAAGGGGGCGGAAGGGGGGGGGGGGGGGGGGGGGGGAGGGGGATGCCTCCCTTGTCATGTATGTGAAGTGGGACTAGTGCAGTAGTGGAACATGCTGTATATTGTATGTATATGATAGATGCTGCAGGGCGGGGCGGGGGGCGGGGGCGGGGGGGGGGGGGGGGGGGGGGGAGGGGGATGCCTCCCTTGTCCTGTATGTGAAGTGGGACTAGTGCAGTAGTGGAACATGCTGTATATTGTGTGTATATGATAGATGCTGCAGGGCGGGGGCGGGGCGGGGGCGGAAGGGGGGGGGGGGGGGGGGGAGGGGATGCCTCCCTTGTCCTGTATGTGAAGTGGGACTGGTGCAGTAGTGGAACATGCTGTATATTGTGTATATATGATAGATGCTGCAGGGCGGGGCGGGGGGCGGGGGCGGAAGGGGGGGGGGGGGGGGGGGGGGCGAGATGCCTCCCTAGTCCTGTTGGTGCAGTGTGACAAGTGCAGTAGTGGAACAGGCTGTATATTGCGTGCATATGATAGATGCTGCAGGGCGGGGGGGGGGGGGGGCGGGGGCGGGGGCGGGGGCGGGGGCGGGGGCGGGGGCGGGGGGGGGGGGGGGAGGGGGATGCCTCCCTTGTCCTGTATGTGAAGTGGGACTAGTGCAGTAGTGGAACATGCTGTATATTGTGTGTATATGATAGATGCTGCAGGGCGGGGGGGCGGGGCGGGGGCGGAAGGGGGGGGGGGGGGGGGGGGGGAGGGGGATGCCTCCCTTGTCCTGTATGTGAAGTGGGACTGGTGCAGTAGTGGAACATGCTGTATATTGTGTATATATGATAGATGCTGCAGGGCGGGGCGGGGGGCGGGGGCGGAAGGGGGGGGGGGGGGGGGGGCGAGATGCCTCCCTAGTCCTGTTGGTGCAGTGTGACAAGTGCAGTAGTGGAACAGGCTGTATATTGCGTGCATATGATAGATGCTGCAGGGCGGGGCGGGGGGGGGGGGGGCGGGGGCGGGGGCGGGGGCGGGGGCGGGGGCGGGGGGCGGGGGGGGGGGGGAGGGGGATGCCTCCCTTGTCCTGTATGTGAAGTGGGACTAGTGCAGTAGTGGAACATGCAGTATATTGTGTGCATAGGATAGATGCTGCAGGGCGGGGCGGGGTGGGGGCGGGGAAGGGGAAGGGGGGGGGGGGGGGGAGGGGGATGCCTCCCTAGTCCTGTATGTGAAGTGGGACTAGTGCAGTAGTGGAACATGCCGTATATTGTGTGCATAGGATAGATGCTGCAGGGCGGGGCGGGGGCGGGGGCGGGGGGGAGGGGGATGCCTCCCTTGTCCTGTATGTGAAGTGTTACAGGTGGAGTTGTGGAACATGCAGTATATTGTGTGTGCAGTGGGACAAGCAGAGTGGTGGAACAGGTTTATCGCATGCGTAGGATAGGCGCTGCAGGGCGGGGGAGATGCCTCCCTTGTCCTGTTGGTGCAGTGTGATTAGTGCAGTAGTGGAACAGGCTGTATATTGTGTGCATATGATAGATGCTGCAGGGCGGGGCGGGGGGCGGGGGCGGGGGGGGGGGGGGGGGGGGGGATGCCTCCCTTGTCCTGTATGTGAAGTGGGACTAGTGCAGTAGTGGAACATGCAGTATATTGTGTGCATATGATAGATGCTGCAGGGCGGGGGCGGGGGCGGGGGCAGGGGGGGGGGGGGGGGGGGGGATGCCTACCTTGTCCTGTATGTGAAGTGGTACAGGCAGAGTATTGGAACATGCTGTATACTGTGTGTGCAGTGGGACAAGCGGAGTAGTGGATCAAGTTTATTGCATGCGTAGGATAGGCCCTGCAGGGCTCTCTATTGGGTCAAAGACTAGACAGCACTGGGTCTCTCTTCTCATGGGCGAGGAAGCACAGGTAGGATTGGGGTGGTGGTGCGGTGAGTGTGGTGTGGTATGTGTGGTGTGGTGTGTGTGGTGTGGTGTGTGTGGCGTGTTTGTGTGGTGTGTGTGGTGTGGTGTGTGTGGCGTGTTTGTGTGTGTGAGGGGCATGGTCCAGACTAGACAAGGTCTCTCTACCCAGCCAACGATTATGCGTATACATGCAGACTTACCCGAATCACATCAGCTATCGAATAATATCAGCTCTCAGGTTTCGAATAACATCAGTATCGAATAACATCAGCATCGAATAACATCAGCTCTCAGGTCTCCACCCTCAGGATGGTGGTTGCAGAGATGATGCTGTTGGTTGCTGGTTTTGGTGGTTGGTGTTGATGGTTGTGGTGTTGGTGGTTGGTGATGATGGTTGTGGTGTGTTATCCATGTGTTTTTGGTTGTTGGTGTTGGTGGGTGTTGGTGGGTGTGACTGTGGTGCGGTGCTGGTTTGTTGTTGGTATTGGTGTTTACACAGATGGTGGAGGTACCTCCACTTTGTTCTAACCAAACCCGACCTACCCCCTACCCACCCATTCGTGTCTAAGTAACTTGAACGCTGGGGGATGCTTCAAGTAACTGTATACTCACCGCCTACCCCTGCCCACCTCCACCCCTACCCCTACCCATCCCTACCCCTACCCACCTCCACCCCTACCCACCTCCACCCCTAACCCTACCCACCTCCACCCCTACCCCTACCCCTACCCAACCCCTACCCACACATTCGTATTCACTGTGTTCTTACCAAAGCATTCTTTGGAGTTATTTTATTCTGATCAGTCCTCATATACCTGTCTGGAATTCGAACCAACTTACCCGAATCACTTAGCGTAGCTCTTCCACCCTCATCTTGGCGCTGACCCAGATGGTGCGGTTGGTTGTTGTTGATGGTGGTTGTGGTTGCAGTGTGGTGCTGTTGTGTTGTTGGTGTTGGTGCTTGAAAATATAGTGAAAGGACCTCCACTGAGTTCTAAGAGTTTTTTCGTCTCATCATACACCTACCAGGAAGTCAAACCGACGTACCCAAATCACTTTACTCTGCTCTTTCACCCTCATCTTGGGGCTGACCGAGATGGTGCGGTTGGTTGTCCTTGGTGGTGGTTGTGGTTGTAGTGTGGTGCTGGTGTGTTGTTGGTGATGGTGCTCACAGATTCTTTGTTTGATCAGTCTTCATATACCTACCAGGAAGTCAAATCTACTTACCCGAATCACTTTACTCTGCTCTTTCACCCTCATGATGAAGGCCTCATCTTGGGGCTGACTGAAATGGTGCGGTTGGTTTCCGTTGGTGCTGGTTGTGGTTGTAGTGTGGTGCTGGTGTTTTGTTGGTGTTGGTGCTCATAGCAGAGATTGCGAAGGTACCTCCACTATGTGCAAACCAAATCAGTCATTGGAGTTCTGTTATTCTGATCACTCATCATATATCTGTCTGGAATTCAAACCAAATCAGTCTTTGGAGTTCTGTTATTCTGATCACTCCTCATGTATCTGTCTGGAATTCAAACCAAATCAGTCTTTGGAGTTCTGTTATTCTGATCACTCCTCATGTATCTGTCTGGAATTCAAACCAAATCAGTCTTTGGACTTCTGTTATTCTGATCACTCCTCATATATATGTCTGGAATTCAAAC
Organism: Chlamydomonas sp. ICE-L; assembly: GCA_013435795.1. Taxonomy (NCBI): domain Eukaryota; kingdom Viridiplantae; phylum Chlorophyta; class Chlorophyceae; order Chlamydomonadales; family Chlamydomonadaceae; genus Chlamydomonas; species Chlamydomonas sp. ICE-L. The sequence goes on from JACBWV010000108.1 coordinate 19,592, forward strand.
CAAATCAGTCTTTGGAGTTCTGTTATTCTGATCACTCCTCATGTATCTGTCTGGAATTCAAACCAAATCAGTCTTTGTCTGATCAGTCTTCATATCCCTGCCAGGAATTCAAACCAACTTACCCGAATCACTTTGCGCAGCTCCTCCACCCTCATCTTGGGGCTCACAGAGATGGTGAAGGGACCTCCACTGTGCTCTCCTGTCTGTGGATCCACTGTACCTCCATACTCACTGCCATCGTGCTGCATCAGTATGTGGTGTTGGTTTTGGTTGTTGATGTTGGTGTGTTGTAGGTGGTTGGTGTCGGTGTTTTTTAGGGGGATGATGTGACATGCAATGCTTGCTCCACCTCCACCGCGTTCTCCAGTCTCTGTATCCATGTTACCTCCATACTCACTGCCATCGTGCTGCATCAGGATTTTTGTGTGTTGGTATGTTGATGTTGGTGTTGGTGCTGGTGTATTGCGGTGCTGCTGGGTGTTGGTGGGTGCCGATGTGTTATAGGGGGATGCTGTGACATGCAATGATAGCACCACCTCCACCATGTTCTCCAGTCTCTGGTGGTTGGTGTTGGTGGTTTGGTTTTGCTGGGTGTTGGTGGGTGTCGGTGTGTTATAGGTGGTTGGTGCTGGTGGTTTGATGCTGGTGGTGTCGGTGTGTTTTAGGTGCACAATGTGGCATGCAATGCTTGCACCACCTCCGCTGTGTTCTCCAGTCTTTGGATCCACGATACCTCCATACTCACTGCCATCATGCTGCAACAGGTTTTGGTTTTCGTGTTGGTGTCGATTGTAGATGTTGGTGGTTTGGTGTGTTATAGGCGCACAGTGTGGCTTGCACCACCTCCGCTGTGTTCTCCAGTCTCTGTATCCACAATACCTCCAAACTCACTGCCATCGTGCTGCATCAGGTTCTGGTGTTGGTGTTGGTGGTTGATGTTGTTGGTGGTGTTGGTGTTGGTTTTGGTGTGTTGTTTTCCTGTCTCTGGATCCACCATGCCTCCATGCTCACTGCCATCGTGCTGCATCAGGATGCGCGTGTGTTGGTATGTTATAGGTGGTTAGTGTTGGTGGTTTGGTGTTGCTGGGTGTTGGTGGATGGCGGTGTGTTATAGGTGGTTGGTGTTGGTGGTTTGATGTTGGTGGTGTCGGTGTGTTTTGGGTGCACAATGTGGCATGCAATGCTTGCACCACCTCCACTTTGCTCTCCAGTCTTTTCATTCATGTTACCTCCATACTCACTGCCATCATGCTGCACCAGGATGTGCATGCATCGGCGTGTTACAGGTGGTTGGTGTTGGTGGTTAGTGGTGGTGGGTGTTGGTGTTTTGGTGTATTTTTTTGTGTTTTGGGTGTTGGTGTGTTTTGGTGTGTGTTATGGTGTGTGTAAAACGACATGCAATGTTTGCACCACCATACTCACTGCCATCGTGCTGCACCAGGATGTGCATGCATCGGTGTGTTACAGGTGGTTGGTGTTGGTGGTTTGGTGTTGGTGGGTGTTGGTGGTTTTGGTGTGTTATAAGAGGGATAATGTAGTCAATCAATCAATCAATCAATCAACCAACCAATCAATAACTGAATCATTCAACAAGGTATAAGATGCAGATGAAGTACATTGCATGTCAATGCATACACATACACACACATACACGCACATACACATACACACACACATACACGCACATACGCATACAAACATACACACTCATACACACTCATACACACACATACGCATACACATACACATACACATACGCATACGCATACGTATACGCATACGCATACACATACACATACACATACACATACACATACACATACACATACACATACACATACACATACACATACACATACACATACACATACACATACACATACACATACACATACACATACACATACACATACACATACACATACACATACACATACACATACACATACACATACACATACACATACACATACACATACACATACACATACACACACGCACATACACATACACATACATGCACACACATACACGCACAACACTTACGAGCTGACTGGCCACCAGCAAATCTATCGTTGGCAGGCCCTGGAACTTGTCGCTACCCCTAGACTGTTACATACATACATATACAGGCACACACATACATGCACATACACATACACGTACAACACTTACGAGCTCACTGACCACCAGCAAATCTATCGTAGGCAGGCCCTGGAACTTGTCGTTACCCCTAGACTGTTACATACATACATATACAGGCACACACATACATGCACAAACACGTACACGTACAACACTTACGAGCTCACTGACCACCAGCAAATCTATCGTAGGCAGGCCCTTGAACTTGTCCCCGGCTGGGACATATCCTGAACACAGTTTGGGGGAAAGGTAGTGTGAATTTGAATTTGATTTTGAACTTGTCCCCGGCTGGGACGTATCCTGCACACAGTTTGGGTGAAAAGTGGTCTGAATTTGAATTTGAATTTGAACTTGTCACCGGCTGGGACATACCTTGACCACAGTTTGGTGTAAACATAATGTGAATTTGAATTTGAATTTGAACTTGTCACCGGCTGGGACACACCTTGAACACAGTTTGGTGGTAAGATAATGTGAATTTGAATTTAAAAATTGAACTTGTCACTGGTTGGGACATATCCTGAACACAGTTTCGTGGAAAGTCAATGTGAAATCGAATTTGAACTTGAACTTGTCACCGACTGAGACGTAACCTGAACACAGTTTGGTGAAAAGTTAATGTGAATGTGAATTTTAATTTCAATTCGTTACCAGCTGGGACGAAACCCTGAACACAGTTTGGTGGAAAGGTAATGTATGCTTGAATTTGAATTTAAACTTGTCACTGCCTGGGTTGTACCCTGAACACAGTTTGGTTGAAAGGTAATGTGAATTTGAATTTGAATTTGAACTGGTCACCAGTTGGGAGGTACCCTGAAGACTGTTTGGTGGAAAGAAAATGTGAATTTTAATTTTAATTTTCACATTTCACCGTTTAGGACGTACCCTGAACACTGTTTGAATTTGAACCTGTCATCGGCTGGGACATATCCTGAACACAGTTTGGGGGAAAAGTAGTCTGAATTTGAATTTGAATTTGAATTTGAACTTGTCACCGGCTGGGACATACCTTAAACACAGTTTGGTGGAAAGATAATGTGAATTTGAATTTGAACTTGTCACTGCCTGGGTTGTACCCTGAACACAGTTTGGGGGAAAAGTAGTCTGAATTTGATTTTGAATTAGAACTTGTCACCGGCTGGGACATACCTTGGCCACAGTTTGGTGTAAACATAATGTGAATTTGAATTTGAATTAGAACTTGTCACCGGCTGGGACATACCTTGGCCACAGTTTGGTGTAAACATAATGTGAATTTGAATTTGAATTAGAACTTGTCACCGGCTGGGACATACCTTGGCCACAGTTTGGTGTAAACATAATGTGAATTTGAATTTGAATTAGAACTTGTCACCGGCTGGGACATACCTTGGCCACAGTTTGGTGTAAACATAATGTGAATTTGAATTTGAATTAGAACTTGTCACCGGCTGGGACATACCTTGGCCACAGTTTGGTGTAAACATAATGTGAATTTGAATTTGAATTTGAACTTGTTACCGGCTGGGACGTACCTTGAACACAGTTTGGTGGAAAGATAATGTGAATTTGAATTTGAAAATTGAACTTGTCACTGGTTGAGGCTTATCCGGAACACAGTTTGGTTGAAAGGTATCGTGAATTCGAATTTGAATTTGAACTTGTCTCCGACTGAGACGGAACCTGAACACAGTTTGGCTGAAAGTTAATTTGAATTTGATTTTTTTTGCGGAACGCCCTCTTCAAGGGGGCGGGAGCCTCCAGGATCACCCATCTGTCCGTCTGTGTGAGTGTCTGACTGTCTGAACGAGACGAAGCCTGACACCGTCAGCCAAGGGTCTCATAACTAACTCGCTTCCGTTGCCACCTGTCGCTCCGCTGCGAACACTCTCCGCCAATTGCTTGCGTCGCTTGCGACGCTGCATAGAACTTGTTCAGCCAACTCTGGGCTGCTCCCCACCATCCAATTCCAAGGCACCCCATGCAAGATTGGATTTAAATTTGAATTTGAATGTAAATTTGAATTTTCATCCAACTCTGGGCTGCTCCCTGTCATCCAATTCCAATTACCCCGTGCAATATCGGATTTGAATTTGAATTTGAATTTGGATTTCAGCCAACTATGGACTGCTCCCCGTCATCCAATACTGAGTCTCCCCGTGCAAGACCCATGTCATGCCAATGAACTGTAATGTAATATAATATTCATTGTCTCAAATTCCAAGTCCCCCCGTGCAAGACCCATGCAAACCAGGGAGCACACTGAGGGGATTAGACAGTTTAAAAACTTGTCTAGGTAATGAGGTTGGGTGGATGATGATGATCATCATAATGATGATGATGATGATGATGATGATGATGATGATGATGATGATGATGATGATGATGATGATGATTGATGATGATGATGATGATGATGATGATGATGATGATGATGGTGATGAAGATGATGACGCTGATTGATGATGATGATGATGATAGATGATGATGATGATGCTGATGATGATGATGATGATGATGATGCTGATGATAAGCTGATGATGATGGTGGGTGATGATGATGATGATTGATGATAAATGATGATGTTGATGATGGTTGGTGGCGGTGATACTGATTAGTGGTGTTTGTAATGATGGCATGATGATAATGATGATGCGGATGGATAATGATGATGATGATGGTGGTGGTGGTGATGATAGTGGGGGTAATGAGATGATGATAATGATGAGGAAGAGATGATGTGGATGCGATGATGGTGGTGGTGGGGGGGTGATGATAGTGTCCGTGGTGGTAATGATGATGATGATATGATGATGGATGTGATGATGATGATATGATTGGATAATGATGATGATGATGGTTGGTGGTGGTGTGATAGTGGTTCTTAATGATGATATTGATAATGATGAGATGATGATGATGATGATGATGATGATAATTGATGCTGATGATGGTGGTGGTGGGATGGTGAGTGGTGATGATCAGTGGTTTGTTAAATGTGATGAGGATAATGATTGACGTGAGGATGATGTGATAAATGGATGATGATGTGATGGTGGTGGTGGTGTGATAGTGGGTGTTAATGATTGCTGATATAATGATTGATGATGTGATAATGATGATGATGATGCTGATGATAATGCGAGGATGGTCGGTGGTGGAGTGATGATAGTGGTGTTATGTCGATGATGAGATGATAATGATGATGATGATGATGATGATGATGATGATGTGATATGATGATGTGTGGTGGTGGGTGGTGATGTAGTTGTGTTAATGATTGATTGATATAATGATATGATGATGATGATGCTGATGATGGAGGTGAGATAATGAATGATTGATGATGATGGTGGTGGTGGTGATGATAGTGGTGTTAATGATGATAATGATAATGATGATGATGATGATAATGATGATGATAGTGGTGTTAATGATGATGATGATAATTATGAGGAAAACAGGGAGCACACTGAGGGGATTAGGCAGTTTAAAGGCTTGTCCAGGTCATACCATTGTCACCCAGCCAGCATTGTATTTATTTTTGGCTGCTAGCAGCAGCTTCTAGGCAGCTCCCTGAGCATTTTTCAAAACTTGTCCACTTCAGTTTAGTTGAAAGGTAATGTGAATCTGAATTTTAAAACCACTTGTCCACTTCAGTTTAGTTTAATGGTAAGAAGCACTAGAATGACTTGTTTGAGATCCTTTCTCCTCTCTCTTCTTATCTCTCTTCCGCTTGCTTTTGCTGCTTCTCTTTTTTCTTCCTCACTTCTCTTCCCCTCATGTTCCGCTTCCCTTCTAGTTTACCCAGTTTTTTTTTGGCGCTCCTTTATTTTGTCGATGATCCTTTCCCAACAGAACAGTCAACCAAATGTCACCTGTCTCACAGAAAATGTTTCCACAGAACAGTAACAAGTCAACTGTCTCCCACAGAACTGTTTCCCACAGAACAGTCAACAAATGTCAACTGTCTCCCACAGAACTGTCAACAAAGCGGCAAGATGCGAATGTCAATTACATTATATATATCTAAGTGTTAGCGGTCGCTGTCAACCGCCATGGTAGCTTTGTCCAGGTAAAGTAGCAGCCCGTTCCCTACCGCCCTAAGACGGGGCTCCCTTAATACCACGCCCCGCCAGGCGTTATCATTACTTTTTAAATTATATGATTATATCTGATTCATCCCATATTCACATATCATGTGGGACCTTGAATTTGCAAGCTTTGCCTCTGTCCTCCTCCTCCTCTTCTTTTGAGGGTCAAGAAATCAAGAATGGCCAGTCTGTGTCAATGAACTGTAATGTAATGCACTTTCAATTATCTCTGATTCATCACCTACCATGTGGGACCTTGGATTCGTATGCTTTGGCTCTGCCCCCCTCAGCCTTCTCTTTTTAGGGGTCAAGTAAGCAATAATGGCCTGTCTATGACTATGAACTGCAATGTCATGTAACCTAATTTATATCCGATTCATCACATATTCACCTACCATGTGGGACCTTGGATTCGTATGCTTTGGCTCTGTCCTCCTCAGCCTTCTCTTTTGAGGGGTTGTACATGGGCATCCACTCTGCAGGGGGGTGGACATGTACTTCTTGAATTTGAATTTGAATTTGAATAATGACATCGTTTTCAGGGGTTCTACCTGGGCATCCACTATGCAGGGGAGTGTACTTATGCGTTTTGAATTTGATTTTGAAACATTGCATCGTTTTGAGGGGTTGTACATGGGGATCCACTCTGCAGGGGAGTGGACATATCCCTTTTAATGTTAATTTGAAAATGTAAATGGTCTGTTGAGGGGTCGTACATGAGCATCCACTCTGCAAGGTAGTGGACACTGAATTTTTGAATTTGAATTTTAATGATTACATGGTTTTGATGGGAATCCACTCTGCAAGGTTGCTGACATTGGATGTTTGAATTTAGATTTGAATAATTACAGGTTTTTGCTTGGTTATGCATGGGCATCCTCTCTGCAGGGGAGTGGACATATAATTTTTGAACTTAAATTTGAATAATTACAGGTTTTTGCTTGGTTAAGCATGGGTATCCTCTCTGCAGGGGAGTGGACGTATAATTTTTGAATTTAGATTTTAATAATTACAGGTTTTGATTGGTTGTACATGGGCATCCTCTATGCAGGGGATTGGACATATAATTTTGAACTTAAATTTGAATAATTACAGGTTTTTGATTGGTTATTCATGGGCATCCTCTCTGCAGGGGAGTGGACATATACATTTTGAATTTGAATTTAAATAATTACATATTTGGGGGGGCGGGGGGGGGGGGGGGGGGGGGGGGGGGGGGGGGGGGGGGGGGGGGGGGGGGGGTACATGGGCATCCACTCGGAAGGAGAGTGGGACATATACTTTTTGAATTTGAATTTGAATAATGACATCATTTCCAGGGAGGTGGCACATGGGCATCCACTCTGTAGGGAAGTGGGCGTTTACTTCATGAATTATAATTTGAATACTAACATCATTTTGATGGGTTGTACATGGGCATACACTCTGCAGGGGAGTGGACATATACTTTTTGAATTTGAATTTGAATAATTACATATTTGGGGGGGGGGGGGGGGGGGGGGGGGGGGGGTACATGGGCATCCACTCGGAAGGAGAGTGGACATATACTTTTTGAATTTGAATTTGAATAATTACATCCTTTTCAGGGAGGTGTACGTGGGCATACACTCTGCAGGGTAGTGGACGTATACTTTTTGAATTTGAATTTGAATCATAACATGGTTATGAGGGGTTGTGCATGAGCCCCCACTCTGCAAGGCAGTGAACATTGAATGCTTAAATTTTAATTTTAATGTTTAAATGGTCTCTGAGGGCTTGTACATGGGCATCCACTCTGCAAGTTAGTGGACTTTGTATGTTTGAATTTGAATTTGAATTTGAATTTGAATTTGAATCATTACATGTTTTTTTAGGGGTCATACATGGGAATCCGCTATACAAGGTTGTGGAAAGTGGACGATAGAATTTAAATTTGAATTGTTGCATGGTTTTGAGGGGTTGTATATGGGCATCCATTCTCCAGGGCAGTGTACATTGATTTTGATCTTGAATTTGATTTTTTGGTCATCTCACCTGGCATGATTGTACTGCTCATCAGTACTGCATATACTGCTTATCGTATGACCTGGCACGATTGCACTTCAACTTTAACTTGGTTGCATAGCTCCAGCCAGCAATTTGGCTGCTCGCCGTCTTCAGCAGTAAAATAATTTACCCAGGAAAATGTAAACGTTATCAAAACGATCAAAAATCTATCAACAAGCTGAGTATTCTCATCAAAATATACTTCATCCAATATCCCCGATCCGGACTCGGAGTGGCTCAACGGTCAACCGTATGAAATGTGACTGGTTCTAGCCTCGTTGCCAACCTCGAGCAAGGTGAGCTTACGAACCGGTGTCGATAACACCACGTCCTTAGTAGGGTCAACTGTCCCCGGCAGTGTGACTTACTTGGATGTTCGAATTTTCATTTTCATTTTTTTTTACTTCATCCAATCACCTCACACATTCATATTCACGATTTAGAGTTTACCAGGGATACCTGTACGTCTATTTAATTGTGTATATCCCATGTGAAGAAGGATACATCCCCTTGGATATGGTTTGCAGTTAGGCCCTTTTACAAGTTATTTAATGCCATGCTGCATGGCCATTCTTTTGTAAGCTGCGCCTTCTCTCCCCATGCCCCAAATGGAATGTAAATAGGCTATTGACATTGCACAAACGCCACTAGACTACAATTTGAAACTAAAAAAGTGAACAGACCCAGTTGCAAGCTTTGTTTCAGTAGCCACATGGCATGTTTGGGACATGCATGGAGTACCCGCACATTGTAGGTAGAGCTGCCAGGTGTGTACCATGGGCCACACAGGTGCTAGTATGTGCCAAATTGCCTTAGATAAGCAGCCCTATTTGGGCATGCCAAGATAAGAAGCATGCATGGTGTCCATGAGGCATATCCAGACCACCCGCCCACATGCGTGTGGACTCCATGCACCCCTCAAGTATGCCATGCGGCTACCCAAACCCATCATTTCAACTTGGTCCAATGACTTCACCATTTGAATGCCGCAGCCCGGTTATAGATTACCAGGGGGAGGTCCGACCGAGTTTCGATCTCGCACAACCATCGAGACTGGCCTTAGGCAAGAAGGAAACTGAGAGGGTACACGTCAAGCTCAGCCTAAGTAGTGCAGACATGGTCCGGTATGGAAGATGAAATTCACCAGGAACATCGATAGGCATAGTTACAAGCGCAACCATATGGTTAATCCTGGTACGCCCTAATTGTACTGCTTGCCTGGCACAATTGTACTGCTTGTCTTACCTGGCTCGATCGTACTGCTCATCTTACCTGACAGCTGGCCTCCATCTAGCTGGATGCATGGCATGCACTGCTCATCTTGCCTGACATAATCGTACTACTTGTCTTACCTGGCACAATCGTACTGCTCATCTTACCTGACAGCTGGCCTCCATCTTGCTGTATGCCTGTCATGTACTGCTCGTCTTACATGGCACAATCGTACTGCTCATCTTACCTGACAGCTGGCCTCCATCTTGCTGTATGCCTGTCATGTACTGCTCGTCTTACATGGCACAATCGTACTGCTCATCTTACCTGACAGCTGGCCTCCATCTTGCTGGATGCATGGCATGTACTGCTCGTCCTTGTTGTAGAAGGGGTAGTTGTTGGGTGGCACCCGAGTCATCCCAGTGCGTCCCGTCCCTGAGATGGTGGATTTTAACTTGAATTGTAATTGTAATTTTGATTTAAATAAATAAATACATTAAGGTTACGCCTCATGGCGAGGCATGAGGTTGACGGGGCCAGCCCGTTAGCTTGCACTGGGGACAACCACCAATGGATTTTTAATTGAGTGCATGGTCTAGTAGCCTTCGGGCATCAGCCCTGGATTGAGATTGAGTGAACATGGAAATTATAATAAACAAGGTTGTGCCACACTTCTGAAAGGGTGGGTCTCCCTATGCTATGCTCAAGATATGGGCTCTCAAAGGTTGGCTTGTGGTAATCCGGTACGTTGTTTTGTATTATTGTTGAATCGTTCCACGTAAATGACAAATAAATACAAAGCACGCAAAAAAAAGCACTTTCGCAAGCCCACATGCTTATATGGTGAATTTCTGGTTAATAAATAGATAAATAAATAAATAAATACATTAATCAATACATTAATCAATCAATAAATACATTAATCAATAAATACATTAATCAATAAATACATGAATCAATCAATCAAACAACCAACCAATCAATCAATCAATCAATCAATCAATCAATCAATCAATCAATCAATCAATCAATCAATCAATCAATCAATCAATCAATCAATCAATCAATTAATAAATTATTAATTAAATAAATAAATACATTGATTGATTGATTGATTGATTGATTGGTTGGTTGGTTGGTTGGTTGGTTGGTTGGTTGGTTGGTTGGTTGGTTGGTTGGTTGGTTGGTTGGTTGGTTGGTTGGTTGGTTTCAGAATGACTTCGTTTATCGAGGCGCTGGATTTAAGTACTTGAACTTGAACATGTTTACAGGGCGGGGCAGGCCGTGTAAACAAGTTCAAGTTCAAGAACCTAAATCCAGCGCCTCGATAAACGAAGTCATTATGTTATGCTATGGATGTTAGACTAGTGCTAACTAATCTATTACGTATCAGTGGTCATTGTCACTTCATTCGCGTCAAATCGAGATTTTATTTTAGCAGTTTGTTCAGTTAGAGCAGCTCCGCGACTTGATTCGTGTCATTCTTTGTGTCACCATTCTCGAAAAAACAACCATCCCTACATATCATCGATCATAGGCGCTCGTAGGCGCTAAATCATGCCTAATTGCCTACCCTTTTGCACACGATCTCCCTCATTCGCGTTCTTGGAACCAACCAGAGAACTCTGGATCCAACCTACGTTACTATGTATAACAGATCGGTCCTGTGCTCCTACCACACAGCTCCCAGGCCCCAGCCCCCCCCATCACTAGTCTCCCCCGGCCGGGTACGAGCCGATTGTTGTCATACAAATGGTATGGGCGTGTACACTCGCTGTCGGTATGTCCTACCCTGATGGTCCCTGATGGTCCCTGATGTCTTGCCAGACCAACGGCAACGACCTAACCTGTTCTACTGAGGATGTATAACTGACTATGTACAAGCCCCCGGGCTCGCAATGTAACCAGTTATCTCATCATACATTCTGAATGTAATACAAAGTAGCCAGAAATTCTCAATATATGCCTGTGGGCTTTCGCAATTGCTTTGGTTTATGTCTGTATGAAGTAACTTACGAGGAATGCTTCAACAATAATAAAACAACAATGTACCGGATTACCATAGGCCACCCTTCGAGAACCCATATTTTGAGTATAGGGCTAACAGAGACTCCAGCCAACAACTCGGATGCTCACCGTCTCCGGTAGCAACATTAACCATACCAGATTACCAGTACCGTATACAGCTAAGCAGTTTATCAAAATGTGCGGTACTTGATCTAATCTCTTCATACAATCATGGAAACACAGTTAACTTGAATTTAGTTACATGGCTCCAGTCAGCAATTTGCCGGCATTTCACAATGACTAAGTTTATCGAGGCACAGTAAATCGGTACCCGGAGTTGGGTCGAACTAAGACTAGGTCAATGCATAGGGCGCGTCCCCAGCCCACACGCTTCGATTTTTTTTATTACCGGCAGTACCGGCGCTCAATTTCATAAACACTTTGTTTATCGAGGCACTGAACATTCTTTGGTACCTGAAGTTGAACTTGGTTACATAGCTTCAGCCAGAAATTTGGCTGCTCGCCGTCTTCTGTAGTAAAACAAATAATACCAGGATAATTTAAACTCGAACTAATCACTTTTTGTCTGGCAAGTTGTTTGGTACCTGGAGTCGGGTCGAACTTGGAGTAGGTGACTGCATAGGGCGCATCGCCAGCGCAGGGCCAGCCACCACTCACCAGTGACGAGAGGGGCAGGGGCAGGCACCAGTGACGACGCGCTTCGATTGTGGATAGTAAATTAGGCCGGTACTTCATTTCAGAATCACTTTGTTTATCGAGGCACTGAATGTTCTTTGGTACCTGGAGTTGAACTTGGTTACATAGCTTCAGCCAGCAATTTGGCTGCTCGCCGTCTTCTGCAGTCAATGTTCTTTACTAGGAAAATGTAAACGCGAACGAATCAAGCTTTTTGGTACCTGGGGTTGGGTTGAACTTGGAGTAGGTGACTGCATAGGGCGCATCGCAAGCCCAGGGCCATTCAGCAGTGACGACGGGCTTCGATTCCTCCGGTTTTGCTGTCTCCGCCATTGCTTGTCTCTGCTCTCAATTTAAATCTAGTAGGCAGCAGTCACCTAGGAGGAAAAATCTTCTCTAATATTATTTGGGGATGAAAAGAATATCGCGCAGAAGGATGGGTCTGCTCGGTATTTGTTTTTACAAGAAGGATTTTCGTAACAAAGCTGGATTGCTGTGGGTTGAACTGGATAACGTTCACAAATAGCAACGGACTGGAAGTCGTCTTATGTGGTAAATGTCTGGAAATACGGATAGGTTTGGATTTGTTTTTTGCAATTTGGCGCCAACTTCAGTTCCAACTCAACGACGGCCAGTTCAGCGTGAGCTGGTTGGAATTGATATTATTTCGGAGAAAGAATGTTTGATCAATTCCAGTTTTGCGGATGAAAGTCAGGCGCGAGAAAAAGGGAAAAGGAGTACTCTGGTCGGCACCTGAGATCCGAACCTGATAAACGTGTGGCAATAGAATTGCAATACAAGAATAGTAGAAATTTACTATGTGGCAGATCCAATAATCTCTCGCAGGTTACTGTAGGGCTTGAACTTTTGCGTGTGCTACGGTTGGCAGATTCCAGCCAGCTACAACGATCAGAGGCTGGTTTACTGCAGGGATTATTTAAAGAATTAATTACATAAATAATAAATTAATAAATAAATTAATTAATTGATTAATTAATTAATAAATAAGTGATTACCGCCCCTCGATGGGTAGCGACTTCAGTACATCAGGTGTAATGCCGGGCGAGCAAATCGGGCGAGCAAAACGGATGCGGTGCCCCAAGGGTTCAGCCCGGTTCAGCCTGCAACATTGCCTTCAACCCGCACCAGCTGATGTTTGGATACGGCAGGCAGCTCACTCAAGTAACTAGCATAGTCAGTCACCTCGTCTCCGAGGTAGATTTTATACTTGTCTGGGTACTCACGTCACCTCATCTTCGAGGCAGATTTAAGACAATCTGCGCCCCGCCACAGCTGACGTTTGGATTCGGCAGTCCAGTCAACTCGAAGGACAAGGCAGCCGAACGGATAAGAGAGTCACATCGCCTGAGGGTGCATGAACCAATTAATGGGGCAACGGCGCAACTTTGTAGCAAAGCGGCATACGCCCGAGACACACATTCCGCAAGAACAGCCACCAGGGCAGCAACAAGTTAAGACACACCCGCACACCCCTTAGTCAGAGTCGGACCCCGGACTCCACGAGATCTGCCACCAAAGCAGCTCGAGGTGACAAAACAAACCAAGTGACAGCGGGGATCCCCATCCCCAACTCAATAGCGGTCACGCCTTTGTTTGTGCCCTGGGTCGCACCTGGGTCGCACAGGCCCAGCCCAAATAGCTATCTCAGGCATACGCCTGGTGGGAGTTACCTAGTCAGAAGGCAGAACTATGAAAGTGGCTGTGAAATTTACCTAGTCAACTATTGACCCAAGATGGGCCCGCGGCACGACATCCAAGGGGGTCTTCCAATAATATCAAACTCTGTGCAAGCAATTGCGTCGCAACTTCTGAGTCGGGTGAATAGAAACTTTATTGGAAGGAACGAGGTGTGCTACGGTTTGTTTTATCTTGGAAAGTGAACTAGGTTACATGGCTCCAGCCAGCAAGTTGGCTTCTCGCCGTCTTCGTCAGCAAAAGCAATATGACTCAGCATGCATCGATATATACACACAAAGCAACATGACTCAACATGCATCGATATATACACGCAATCACACAAAGCAATACTACTCAGTATGCATCGATATATTCGTGCACAGGATTTCTCTTGGACGAAGCAATCGTCCAATAAAAGGATCTGGATCCATCTAAACCTCCTATTGATTAGCTTTCTAGCTGCCCAATTGATAATTGTGGATTCGCTCGCTCTCGGCCGCGGGGACAATCAGTTCCGCTTAGGTGAATCGTCATACACACGCTCCAAGAAGACAGCTCAACAGCGCAGATCCTCGAAGCTCTTCCGCACATTATATCGGTAGGGTATCATTATTTCAATACAATTGCTATTTTCAAAATTACCGGACTTCTGGGAGACGGAGATATATCTATCACAGCAACGCTACGTTGTGTTGGTGCTTTCGAACCAGGGTGACCCCCCCCCCCCCCCCCCCCCCCCCCCCCGTAGTACGATGCATTGGCATGATGTGGCCACGGTGCCTGGGGCTTCGGCCCGTGGCACCGTAGATCTTTTTTATGAGGTCCTACGGAGACAACTGCTAGCTCCGGCTTACGCTGTGTTGTCCTTGATTTCACGTCCTGTGCGTGACTGCATTACACGGATGTAAATTTCAATTTCAATTTCACAGCGATCACCAGTCAATCAATACATTTGTCTTGCCACACGTCGCATGGAGTCCCCCCGCCTGGAGGGTGACACTTGCCAGTCTGCAATTTATATCTGCCATGGTGACTTTCCCCAGCTGCGGCGTTCGGGAGGGTCCCCTTAACACCACGCCCCTCCAGGCGTTATCTTTTTGTATCGCTAGTCATCACTGCCTTTCCTTGGTAAGCTCCTCCTATCACGGTTGGGCAAGTCCCTTTAGCCTATTTGGCCTACCCCTGGACTGTAACATACATTCATACAAAGCGCCAGTCAACCAATCAATTATTCATGTGCACCCTCATCTGTCGCATCCCTCCTCAATATATGTGCGTAATGGCCAGAATTTTCTTTACGGCTGTAATTGGTTGTACTCGTAGCGCATGTGCGATGTGATGTACCTGTTTGCCCCGTTTGTTATGTATGTTACAGTCCAGGGGGTAGGGGGTTTTAAATAAAAACTACAATACACTTCACTAGGCAAATAATTGGTGAACCAATTATTATTATTATTATTATTATTATTATTATTATTATTATTATTATTATTATAAATATGAGATACATAAGTAGACATAAATAAAATCCATACATAAATCCATACATACATACGCACATACACACGCACATACACACACATACATACACTTCCTGTCTTACCGTACATGTTGTACTTACCACACATATTGTACTAACCGTACATGTTGTACTTACAGTACATGCTCTATTTACCGTACATGCTATACTTACCGTACATGCTGTACTTACTGACATGCTTTACTTACCGTACATGCTGTACCAACAGTACACAATGTACTTATTGTACATGCTGTACTTACCGTACATGCTGTACTTACTGTACATGCTGTACTAACCGTACATGCTGTACTTACCGTACATGCTGTACATACTGACATGCTCTATTTACCGTACATGCTATACTTACCGTACATGCTGTACTTACTGACATGCTTTACTTACCGTGCATGCTGTACCAACAGTACACACTGTACTTACCGTACATGCTGTACTTACTGACATGCTTTACTTACCGTACATGCTGTACCAACAGTATACACTGTACTTACCGTACATGCTGTACTTACTGACATGCTGTACTTCCCATACATGCAGTACATTGACATGCAGTATGTACCGTACATGCTGTACTTACTGACATGCTGTATTTACCGTACATTCTGTACTTACTGACGTGCTGTACTTCCCATACATGCAGTACATCGACATGCAGTATTTACCGTACATGCTGTACTTACTGACATGCTGTGCTTACCGTACATGCTGTACTTACTGACATGCTGTACTTATCGTACATGCTGTACTTACCGTACATGCTGTACACACTGGCATGCTCTATTTACCGTACATGCTGTATTTACCGTACATGCTGTACTTACCGTACATGCTATACTTACCGTAAATGCTGACTTACCGAATATGTTGTACTTACTGACATGCATGTTGTGCTACTGTACATCTGTACTACTGTAGGTCACGAGATATCTTGCCTGGTACAAAGATTTTGAAGTGTATGAAGACTTCAAAAAACATGAAGCATCTCCACGAGCTCAACAGCACACTGCCTAGGGCTAGGAGGGTCCTCCTCCTCCTCGTCCTCATGGTCAGCTGCGAGGTGAAAGGCCTGAGCATGGGCGGCCTCACTGCAGCTGCAACCTCGACATCCTCTCCTCTTACAAGCAATAATCCCCTCCCCCCCCCCCTCCCCCCCTCCCCCGCCACCTCCCTACCCTCCTCCACGACCAGCTCAACTTCCAAGAAATCCCTCACCTCCCCCCTCCCCCCCTCCCCCCCCACCTCCCTACCCTCCTCCACGACCAGCTCAACTTCCAAGACATCCCTCGCCTCCCCCCTCCCCCCCCTCCCCCCCCACCTCCGTACCCTCCTCCACGACCAGCTCAACTTCCAAGAAATCCTTCGCCTCCCCCCTCCCCCCCTCCCCCCCCACCTCCTTACCCTCCTCCACGACCAGCTCAACTTCCAATAAATCCTTCGCCTCCCCCCTCCCCCCCTCCCCCCCCCACCTCCATACCCTCCTCCACAAGGCACATCAGCACCAGTGATTTCCTCTCCTCCTCCCTCTCCCCCACCCCTTTCTTCCCCACCTCCAACAACTATGTCAGCACCTCCAAACCAGCCCCCACTAACAACCCTAACCCCACCCCCACCAACCATCCTGCCCCCTGCCACTTCCCTACCCTCACCCGCACCACCAAACCTCCCCCCTGCCACTCCTCCTCCCTCCCCGCCACCAAGTCTGCCTCCTCCAGTGGTACTACTTCCACCAAGTACGTTATTCTGTCCTGCCGACTGTTTGTTTGTTTTTGTTCTGGGATCACCACGGGAAGCGCTTGGGTGTTCGCGGGCGCTTTCAAATGCTATGGTAGCTTTGTCCAGGTGGCAGCCTGTAAGAAGGGGCTCCCTTAATATTACGACCCACAAGGTGTTATCATTATTCTGTCCTGCCAACTGTTTTCTGTGTGCAATGTGTCACCATTGCGTCGCTGCATGGCGCTGCATGGGTCTGGTCCAGTCATAAAGCATCAACCTTTCTGTACCTGCCTCACGCAGCATACATCCTTGTACTTCATGCTAGCAATGGGGGCATGGTGTTGGGGACCCATATCCCATGTGTGTGTGTTTGTGTGTGGGTTGGTGTGTGTGTGTGTGGTCAGAAAGCATCAACCATTTTGTACCTGCCTCTCACAGCATGTATGTACGTATGTTCAGTCCGGGGGTAGGCCAACTAGGCTAAAGGGACATGCCTAACAGCATAAATCCTTGTACTTATACTGACCAACAGCTTAAATCTTGAACTGCTAGCAATGAGGGCATGGTGTTGGGAATTCATATCTCATGTGAATGCATGAATGTGCTTACCTTACAACCCCATATTGTACTTTGCAAAACCATATTGTAGTGTACAACCCCATATTGTGATGTACAAGTCCATATTGTGCTGTACAACCTCATATTGTACTGTTCAACTCCATATTGTACTTTAGAAAGCCATATTGTGCTGCACAACCCCATATTGTACTGTAAACTCCATATTATGCTGTACAACCCCATATTGTGCTGTACAACTCCATGTTGTGCTGTACAACTCCATGTTGTACTGTACAACTCCATATTGTGCTGTACAGACCCATCCCACCCTTTCTGCCTACCACCGATTTCAGGTCCCCCAGCCACGGCCGGTACTTTCACTGGAGATGGAACGTTCTACGGACGAACCCAGGGGGATGGCGGCAACTGCTTGTTGTACGACCCCATCCCACCCCCCGGCACCTTCCTAGTAGCTGCCATCAATGGCCAGCAATGGGACAACTCAGCGCCATGTGGGGCATGTGCTAGAGTGACCGGCCCCTCTGGAACTGTGACTTTGCGAATTGTGGACCAATGCCCCGAGTGTTTGTTCGGCTCAGTCGACCTGAGCACCAGTGCATTTGAGCTTATCGCTCCCCTTGTGCTAGGGAGGATTGCCATTTCGTGGGACTTTGTCCGTTGTGATCAGTCCTTTGTCCAGGTAGGTTCCATGAGGTCAAAATAAGTCTTATTTTCTTTCCTGGGCTAAGATAGAAACCGAGTGTTTGTTTGGCTCAGTCGACCTGTGCACCGATGCATTTTAGCAGATCGTTCCCCTTGCGCTTGGGAGGATTTCATGGGACTTCGTCTGATGTGACGCTTCCTTTGTCCAGGTAGGTCCCCTGCAGCCATTTGGTAAGATAGAAACCGAGTGTTTGTTTGGCTCAGTCGACCTGTGCACCGATGCATTTTAGCAGATCGTTCCCCTTGCGCTTGGGAGGATTTCATGGGACTTCGTCTGATGTGACGCTTCCTTTATCCAGGTAGGTCCCCTGCAGCCATTTGGTCAAACTAACATTTTTCTTCTTTCCTGGGCTATAGATAGTTACTAGAGTGTTTGTTGGGCTCAGTCGACCTGAGCATCGACACGTTTGTACAGATCGTTGCTCTTTAACCGTAAACCCTAAACCAGATTGTTGCTCTTCAACCTTCAACACTAAACCAGATTGTTGCTCTTGAGCTAGGGAGGATGTCCATGTTGTGGGACTTCGTCTGGTGTGACGAGATATTTGTACAGGTAGATCTCATGCAGCCATCCAGTCACAAGCTTTGAGCAATCCCACCTCCCCACCCCCCACCCCCCCACCCCACATCCACTGACGCCAACCAACCACCACTCACACCTCAACCCAACCAATCCCAACTCCCCCCCCCCCCCCCCCCCACACACACACCACACACACACACCACACACACACACCACCACCACCACCACATCCACTGACACCCTCCACCCCCACCTCAACCCAACCAATCCCAACTACCTACATCTGCTTAGATCAAATCCCAACTCAATCAAACCAAGCCAACGCAAACCAAACTAAATCAAACCAAGCCAAAACAAACCAAAGCAAGTCAAACCAAAATAAATCAAACCGAGCCAAGACAAACCAAATAAATCAAATCCCAACTCAATCAAACCAAACCAAGTTCGAAACCAATTAGTCATGCTTCATGCTTGCAGGGTCCCGTCACACTCAGGTGGAAGGAAGGTTCAACTCAATTCTGGTTTGCGGTACAAGTCCGAAACCATGCACTCCCCATCGCTGGGTTTGAAGTACTACAGGGGGGTGCCTATGTAGGCTGTGACAGGCAGGACTACAACTACTTTGTGTGCCCCACTAATGGCGAGACGGGGCAGACCTTCAGGATCACAGCCACTGACGGTCAACAGATTGTTGAGGGCCCTGCTGTGATCAATGTGATATATACCGGCACCCAGCAGTTCTAGTGACCAGTGCTGCTTGTACTTTCTACAAGATATATGAAGTATGGAGAGCGCTGCTGTGATTGGTGTGCCATATAACGGCAGCCAGCAGTTCTCGTGACCGATTGCCTTCAAGCAGATATATAAATCATAAAAGAACATAAAAAATACTTGAATCATTGTTAGTGATAAATTTGTATCATGGAGAAATTTGTATCATGGAGAGCGCTGCAGTGAAAAATTTGTATCATGGAGAAATTTGTTATAAATTTGTGATAAATTAAATTAGTGATAAATTTGTATCATGGATAAATTAAATTTGTGATAAATTTGTATCATGGATAAATTTGTATCATGGAGAGCGCTGCAGTGATCGAAGTGCCATATATCGGCACCCAGCAGTTCTAGTGTCCAATGCTGCTTCTGCTTTCTAAAAGATAAATGACTCATTGTTGAGGGCCCTGCTGTGATCAATGTGATATATACCGGCACCTAGAAGTTCTAGTGACCAATGCTGATTGTGCTTTCTAAAAGATAAATGACTCATTGTTGAGGGCGGTACTGTGATCAATGTGATATATACCGGCACCCAGCAGTTCTAGTGATCTTTCTAAAGTGTGCTTTTTATAAGATAAATTAATCATAGAGAGCGCTGCTGTGATTGGTGTGCCATATACCGGTACCCAGCAGTTCTAGTGACCAATTGCTTTACAGCAGATACTTAAATCACAACAAAACATAAAAAATTGAAGGAATACATGGATCATTGTTTGTGATTAATTCATATCGTGGGGAGTGCTGCTGCTATTGGTGTGCCATATACCGCCACCCAGCAGTTCCAGTGACCGATAACTTTCTAAAAGATAAACGAATCATTGTAGTGACATATTTAGATCATGGAGAGCGTTGCTGTGATTGGTATTGTGCCAGAGTCGTTTGTGTCCATCTGGATTGGGATTGGAGCTACGTCAGTGTCGAATGCCGACGTCGGTTCAATCCCAATGCCGATGGGTATATCTAATATACCATTTATGGTTGGGCGAGTCCCTTTGGCCTATTTGGCCTACCCCTGGACTGTGAAATACATGTACGTATGTCCTGTTGCAGTCCAGGGGTAGACCAAGTAGGCTAAAGGGACCTGCCCAACCGTGATAGGAAGGGCTAACAAAGAAAATCTACTATACAATTAAATCTCATCTGGGTCTGGGATGAAAATTTAATTGTGCGATTATTATCGCATGTTTTATAAATTGTATTGAGTATTTCCATCTTTCAAAGGAATAAGGATTCATGACCAGCTTCATGCTGGAATCTGTATCCACCAATTCAGGTTGAATTTTCATTTTCTCAAGCATAGTTTTTCTATCCTCAGCGTGTAACATACATTTAATATGAAATGCTTTTCATCTTAAACCTCTCTTGTACCATCAACCACCATACATACCAATCAACCACCATACATACCAACCACCATACCAACCACCACCAACCACCATTCATACCAACCACCAAACATACCAACCACCAACCACTCTTGTACCATCAACCACCATACATACACATGGACAGCCAGCAGTTCCAGTAACTAATTGTTTTCTCTAACAGAAATTAAGCACTGTAGAGAGCGGTGCTGTGATTGGTGTGCCATATACCGGCACCCAGCAGTTCCAGTGACTAATTGCTTTCTAAAAGATAAATGAAGCACTGTTGAGAACCCGGATGTAATTGGTGAGCCATATACCGGCACCCAGCAGTTCCAGTGACCACTTGCTATCTAAAAGATAAATGATAAAATGCACCACAGAGAGCGGTGCTGTGATTGGTGTGCCATATACCGGCACCCAGCAGTTCTAGTGACCAATTCGTGTTGTTCTCGTGTTGAAGACCCCATAATGCAGTACATTGTGTGTGTGCAGTACCTGCACCACTGTGTACTTCCTTAGAGCAGTATAGGAAGCGGGTCTAGTCTCCTGCTGCCGCAATCTGATCTATTATAATGTATACTACTAGCTCCTATGTAACCAGTTTATGCCACTCCGTCCGTAAAAGGTTATGGACCCATCACACTCACCACTGCGTATGAAGTGAGTTAGATTGGTTCAGGTCATGCTCCAGTAATTGTGTAAGTGTAACAAGTGTAAAATACTCATGTTTATTTTTTCTGCCAACCACTCAGTTTCTTTTTCTGCCACGCATACCAGTTTCTAGGCAGCTTCCTTCCCCCGTCATTGGTCCGAACCTAAACTTGAAGCTAGCTAGTGCGGGGGAAAATCAAAGTCGGCGAGACATGCATTCCATCACAGCTGGAAAACTTCTGATTGACCCCAAAGGATTGGCCCTCCTAGTGCAGTAGTGCTGACCTCCAAGCTAGCACCCTACTATCTGGTTAGTGCCCCCAGGCGGGAAAGGCAGGGCGAATGTTCAGGGTCAGTGCGCCTACCTGGCACCCTAGTATCTGGTTAGTGCCCCGCGGCAGGAAACCCTAAACCCTTAAGCCCCGGCAGGAAAGGCAGGGCAAACGTTTAGGGTCAGTGCGCCTAGTGGTCAAGTAATTGATATTTTATTTTGCTAAGGGATTCTTACCCAAGGAGGTGTGTATCTCTCTGGGATCTGCTGCAGTTGCTGCTGCTGCTGATGATGATGATGATAGTGCTGCTGACGGTGCTACTGCTGCTGGAGCTGGTAGTGCTGATGGTGCTGCTGCTGATGGACCTGATGGTGCTGATGGTGCTGCTGATGGTGCTACTGATGGAGATGATGGTGCTGCTGCTGGTGGTGGTGGTGGTGCTGCTGATGCTGCATGGTGCTGCTGCTGCATGGTGCCCGTTGCCGCTTCCTTGCACATTGCGACCCATAATGGATGAATGGGTAGGAAGGGGAGTTGGCAGAGATGTTTACTAGTACATGATTGGGGATTGGATAGTTCAGTGGTAGGATCGTTAGGTGGGTAAGGAGTTGGATAGTAAGGAGTTGTGTAATGAAGGGCTAGGTGTGTGATTTGATATTTCGGTGGTAGGCAGGGAATTCGATCCCTAAGGCGAGGTGACAGGGGTAGATAAGGATCCGCAAGGTAATTAGGTAAGTAATGAATTCGATCCCTTGGGCAAGGTGAAAGTCGTGGGATGAGACAAGTTCTCCTTTTTATAATAGAACTACAATTGAAGGGCATCGCTATACTACGCCTTAAACGATATCGTTGACGTCAGCAAGGCTGGGGGGCGGACCCCCCTCGGCCACGCAAGGGGGGGTCCGTAGCGCAGCAGCGCAGGCGCAGGACTTCAACGAATTCTGTTGACTTGGCACTTCAGCGAATTTTCAATTGCGCACATTAAGAGAACTAACAGTGGTGGGGGTGGTGCAATTGAACCACTGCTCACGCTAGGGCTGCCTTGGTATGAGTATGCGTAAAGGCTGTCAGGCTGTTTAGCAGGTCGCCGAGGTTTTCAACAACAATTGCCTTATATAACACTTGTCGCCTGGCGAAGCTCTAATTATAAGTATAGCGCTCGGATGCGGTACGCAGATACTTGCTTTGTTCCACGCTTCGTTCTCCTCATCCCGAACAAGATTCCGGGCGATCAATCTAAAATGAACCTCGGGATTTGCAGATGCGGAAACCAAACGGGATCTCGGGGAGTATTCGGGGGGGGGGGGGGGGGGGGGGGGGGGGGGGGGGGTAGCTAGGGCCAGATCTGGTTCCACGTTTTGTCATGTCTCTAGGTCGGTGTTCGGTCAACCGGGCCGATTTTTTTTTTAGATCGTCAGTTGACAACGGAGTGTAGAGGTATCGCTAAAAACTTGCCCGGCCCGGTTGACCAAACACCTTCAAATATTGGCCTGAACATGGCTAAAAAAGCCGGCAAAACGAAAAACAAGTTACCCTTTTACACTTTTTTCAGAGCCAAAATTTTATTCTTGACTTCGAACACATATTACTAAAATGTTTAATCCTGGCAAGAAATTTGAAAGGTCCGTATTTGGAATAGAGACTAGAAAAGGTAGATGTGGTGTATTTGGGCCCAAAACAGCCCTTAATGTGCACGAATGTCATGTTTGAGGAGTCTTATTCAAGTTGGAAACACGACCCAAGTTGTAAGTCACTAGTTTGCACCCTCCCAGCATATTTTACCCAGATGGATTTGGTGTAGAAGTTGAGAAGGTCACCCATTTGACCTACACAAGTACCTGTCAGCATGAATTGCGTTGCTCTCACGCGTTTTATGACTTGGTGACTACTTCTGTACTCCCTTAGAACTATCGGCCCTGACAGCTTCCCGTAGTGACAGCTTCCCGTAGACTAAGTCATCCTTGAGTGACTCAGTGACAGCTTCCTGTTGGCTGCCTGTCTCTTCGGTCTCACCGGTCTCTCACTAACACGCTATGTATAGCCCTGTGCCCGGCTTAAGATCCTGACTTAGGTTCTAGTCAGGTTACAGGCATCCGCCTCGCCCACCGCTGGTGTCCTTAGGTGTCTGCCTGTGCTTGTAACTCTACTCTCGTCTCCGCATTTATAGATTGGCGTTCTGCACACACTTTGTCCACTTTCCGGAGTGTTATCCAAGCTGATAGGTTATACGGCCCTTCATTTTCTACCACTGCTTTAAGATGCAACTTCCGCGAGGGCCCCCGGCGAACTTTGAGAAACTCCATGACAAGAATGGAGAATCCTGGACGCGCGGGATGCGCAGCGTCATTATCAGCAATGGCTGCGACCGTGTCCTTCCAACGGAGGACCCGGGCCCTCTTGATGACTGGCTAGACGTCTGTGCACCAGCTGCCTCTGCTAGCGGTCATGAGAGTCCTTCCGCCATCATGGAAGTAACCCCCCCCAATCAATCTTCCCCCTTTGCGGCTCCTTCTGCTATTATCCGACGCCTCTCTCCTGAAGTTGAGGACGTTCTGATGCGTCTCTGCTGTGTATCAACTCAGATTATACAGTACGCAAGGGCGCCTCCACCTCCTGATGCTCGATTTGACTATGACTATGAAGAACTGGCTAGCCATCGCCGTGAGGATGGCTATGATGATGACTCTGAGGATGATGATCAAGATCTGCAGAGTGCGAAGAGTGGAGACTTCGGTGGAGGTACTCCTTCCACTGCTACTTGAGTGTTCACATCAACCGTCTCTCCAGTGTATGAGCCTCAATCGGCACCTGCTCTTGCGCCTACCCTGGAGTTTCGACCTGAGCCTGCACTTGCGCCTACCCTTGAGTTACGACATGCGCCCCTTCCACCTGTCCACCCGGAGGTGGCCAGGCCGTCTTTGATGCAGAAGTCTGCGTCCTTCACCTTGCCTTCAGACCGAGGTCTGTCTGGCTACAATACTCGTGCTCGAGAGGCTGCTGCTACTGCTGGCCGCGCATCCTTTGCTGGCCCTTCGCAGGAGCCCCCTCCACCCTCGCCTCCGCCGGTGGAGCTGCCATCTGCTCCTGCCCCTCCGCCTTTTGTGCCTCCTTCGCTGTCATGCGACTCCTGGGAGCATCTGCTTGATGGCGGACATCCTCTGCGTCTATCTGTGCAGGACTGCCGCCTTATTCGCCAAGCTCAACATGCTGGGGAATATCTGGACCGCACTTTATACGGTAGGATGGACATGGCAGCTACTCAGGCTATGGTCGATAGCAAGGGTCGCCCTAGGCCTAGGCGTGTAATGGCCTATTCTGATCTAGGTTTTGAGTGCAGGGCTTTTCTTGGACCGGTTATGCCGGGGATCAATTACCCTCCTGCTAATGGGGTAACCTTTGGGGGCATTGGGCGACGAGACAATGATCGGCGCGGATACCAGTTTGTGAAGGTCCCCCTCAGTTTCTGTCCTGTTCGTCCTGACTTCGAGCTCATTGTAGGTGTTGCGCGTTCCTTAGATCTCATTAGGAACTTAGATGACCAGCGCGCCTATGATGCTGGTCTAGCTGCGGAGTACTTTCTGGCGATTCGTGAGTCTTTAGCTGCTCAGTCTGCTCCTCCTGCTGCTGGAACTTCGGCCTCTCATGGTGAGTCTAGTGTTGATCCTGCACTGTTAGGGTTCAGTGCACTTCCCTTGCCCCGCCAAGAGTTCATGATCCTATCCATGATGCTCGCGAACATGACGGATGCGCTAGTCCAGGTGTACAAAGACTTTGCTTCACCTCGGGATATCTTTTTGCATATCCGGAGGCAGCAGTCTGATGCCCTTGCCTCTCGTGTCCCTCTCTTGTTAAAAGAGTATCATGCTTCGGTCATGGGCACTCATGAGCAAGTAGATGCTTTCTTTCGACGGGTTCGCGGTATGTGCACTGACCTGCGTAGTGCAGGGTTTCCGCAGACTCAACGTCACGCCATGGGGATCGTAGTCCAAGGTGCGAGTCTGCAACGGTTTGAAACGGTGCGGATTAAGTATGGCATCATGCTATATAACCAGCAGTCGGTTGAGTACTGGTCCTGTCTAGAGGAGTATAGGCAGCTAGACATTCTGAACATAGCGCTTCCTCAGTCGGATTCCAGGCACCCTGGTTGGTCCCGGAACACTCCCCAGTTTCCCGCTAATGCTGCATTTCCGCGGCGGCAGAAAACTGGTGGTGGTTCTGGGTCTAACAAGAGGCGCCTGGAATGCACCTGGGGACCATGCCCCCACAAGGATGGTCACACGGAGGACCGTTGCTGGACGAAGTTCCCTGCCCTGCGAAGGGTCAAGGATAGTGCAACACTTCCTGGACCTTTGCCTGTCAACCTGGCCCTTCCAGGGCACCTTACTCCAAGGCAAATGTCCTCCTTGCAGGCACAAATTGATGGGTTTGCTATGCAGAAATAGGAGGTAAGCCCTGTCCTATTCTCCTGCACTTCTAGGTTCTCTAATGTGTGTAGCCCGAGCCTGTCTGAGGGTGTCTGGCATGTGGATTCTGGAGCTGGCATGTCCATCACAGGTGATAGGTCTTTGTTCACTGTGTTTAATGTTCCTCTGAATCTGCCATCAGTTCGATTTGGTGATGGGGTGGTTCAACGGGCTAAGGGTAAGGGATCCATTCAGTTATGTAGTGATTGGTTACCAACACCAATCATTCTAACTGATGTTCTCTACATACCTCACTGTCCGGTGAACCTCCTATCAGTAAATGCTGTGGCTCATTTTCTCCACTGCAAGGTTTCTTTTGATAGTCTTAGTTGTACTGCCACTCGGAACTCTTCTGTTCTCTGGTCCTTCCCTGCTTCCAGTGATGGTGTTTACAAGTTTGCATGTAGGCCTTGTTACACCACCAGAGGCTGTTTGTTTGGTGCTGACGATTACCCTGCTTTTGCACTTGATGTTGATGAAGACGGTGGAGTTGTTATCCCTACCACTCCTGAATGGCTGTGGCATAGGCGGTTGGGTCACCCCGGCTATGATGCCATGCACAGACTTGTCAAGAAGGGTATGGTTAGGAACTTACCCCTCTCACTCAAACAGGTCCAGAAGCTGGCTAAGATCCCTTGTGATGCTTGTCAGAAGGCTAAGGGCAAACGTCTCCCTTTTCCTAAAGAAAGCAAAACTAAGATCCGTGCACCTCTCCAACGCCTTCACTTGGATATCATGGGACCAGTTCATATTAGGGGTCTACGTGGGGAGTTTTATATTCTGTGCCTCACAGACCAACACACTGGCTATGCTGAGGTGTTGTGCTTGAGGACCAGGGATGAAGCTCCCTTAGCTGTTCAAACTATCATCCTCAGATGGATGAATCAGTTGCATGGGTTTCCCTTTAAGTGTCTGAGATCTGACAGGGCTAAGGAGTTTATAGTAAAGTGGCTTGAGGATTGGCTGATATCGTTTGGGGCAGTGCATGAGTTATCTTTGGCATACACTGCACAGCAGAATGCAACTGTGGAGAGGTACAATGGGGTCTTACAGTCTATAGCTAGGAGCATCCACTTGGAGTCTAAGCTAACTAAGTCTTTCTGGCCCTATGCCTTCCTAGCTGCTTGTTACCTTCGTAATCGCTTGCCCAACCAGGGTGATAAGACTCCTTATGAGCTTTTCTTTGGGGTTCAGCCTGATGTGTCGTTGTTGCGCGTGTTTGGTTGCCCTTGCTACGTTACGTTAGTCAATGGGAAGAAGCGCAACAAGCTGGACGAAAGGGCGTTATCTGGTAGACTGGTTGGGTATTCTCTGGTGAGTAAGGGTTATTTTGTTTGGGTTCCGAAGTTGCGCCAGGTAGTAGAGAGTCGTGATGTACTCTTCTATGAGCAGTTTGATCATAACTGCATTCCTGGGCTATCTCCCTATGACGGGTCTCCGTATGTCTCTCGCATCCCTGCCGCTATCAACGGACATATGCCTGCGCCTGCGGTTAATTCCTTAGACCCTTTGCTAACCCCAATTGTCGACCGCTGCCCTGCTCATGGGATGAACTTGCGTTCCAGGACAGGGGCTGATGGTGCTGTATTGTGTGTGAAGGCACTGGGCGGGCGAGGCTCTGACGTTCTTTCAGATAGAATCTTAGCCGAATCTCAGGGGGTCGCCAGGCTTTCCTCTGCGCCATATTTCGTTGGTGAAGCTTTAGGATTACGACAGCCTTCGATCATAGTGGTACCTGGATCAGGTCCATTGCCTAATAGTTGCCAACCTCCAACCGCCTCGGATGGCTCGCAGGTGTTGATAATTCCTTCCCTGCCTCCTGCCATCCCTGGTGGATCATTCGGGTCAAGCCCATGCGACGATGTAGCCGTTGCCGATTGTGCAAGTGATGATCTGGAACACTGGTCGGGTTCCGATACTGCGTATGGCTGGGGTGTTCCGGTCGACCCAGGCTTCGTTGATATAGAGGCAAATTAGGCCGGCCCTGTTAAACCGGGCAGTAGTTCTGCGCTGGGGGCTATACTACCGGTTACTGCTGATACTGCTGATATCCCCGCTGCTCATGTACAAGTAAACTGCTTGTACGTGGGAGCATACATCTCCACTTCCACTGAACTAACTTTCAAAGCTGCCATGCTTCCCTCCAACCCTGACAGGGATCAATGGCTCCTTGCTATGAAGGATGAGATGGCGTCCCTACATGCCCATGGCACTTGGGCACTCACTCCACAGCCTCCTAAACAGAGGATCCTGTCTGGCAGGTGGTTATTTGTGAAAAATATTGGGGTTGATGGATCTATCCGCTTCAAGGCACGTTTTGTGGTTCGTGGTTTTCTGCAACGTCCTGGGGTGGATTTTCATGATGTATATGCCCCCGTTTCTTCTAAAGCAGGTCTGAGAATGCTCCTGGCTGCCATCACTCATAGGAAGATGTTTGTTAGGCAGCTGGACATCAAGACTGCATTCCTGAATGCTCCGCTTGAACCTGGTCTGGACCTGTACTGCCACCAGCCTGAGGGCTTTAAGGTACTTGGTCCTAACGGTGTTCCCCTTGTGTGCAAACTGATCAAGTCCCTTTATGGTTTGAAACAGGCGCCCAGGGCTTGGAGTATGGATGTCAAGCGGGTTTTGGTTGCACATGGCTTTACTATGTGCAAGGCAGAACCTGCTCTGTATTTTAGAAGAGATTCTATTGGTGGGTGGAGCTATGTCCTGACCTATGTTGATGATTTCATCTGTGCTTTTAGTGAGCTGGATAGGTATGTTTTGCTGATCAAGGCTATGGAGAAGGCTGGCTGGGAGGTCAAAGAGATGGGTGTGCCGGTTCAGTTCCTCTCCTTGGACATGGCTTGTACACTTGATTCTGAAGGCAGGTGTGTTCAGATCAACCTCTCCCAGCACACCTACATTGTTGATCTGGTGGAGCAGTTTGGTCTTACTGCTGCTGCCAAACCCAAGTTTGGTGCCCCCATGGCCAAGTCCACCATCACTGACCCACCTGGAGACCCCCTGCCCTCTAATAGCCAGTACCTCTCTCTTGTTGGTGCTTTGCTATACCTGGCTACTTGCACCAGGCCTGATATTTCTTTTGCTGTGAGCTACCTATCCAGGTTTTCTGCTCACCCTACCGTTCCCCTGTGAGGGGCAGCCAAGCGTTTGCTCTTGTATTTGAGGACACATTCCCACCTGGGTCTCACTTACACACACAGCCCTGATTTCTCTCTTACTGTCTTTAGTGACTCATCCTTTGCTGATGATGGGTCTGACAGGAGGTCTCAGACTGGCTTTGCTGTGATAGCTGGAGGGTGCATAGTGAACTGGATGAGCAAGAGGCAGCCTACTGTTGCCATTAGCTCTAGTGAGGCTGAGTATCAGGCCCTGTCCCAGGCTGCCAGGGAGGTGCAATGGTTGAAGAAGTTGAGGGTGGATCTGGGTCTGCCTTGTGATTTGGTTACCATTCAGGGTGACAACAAAGGGTCTCTGAGTTGGGCCAATGACTGGCAGCTCCTCCCTCGCAGCAAGCACATTGATGTCATTCATCACTATATCAAGGAGCTGGTGGAGGATGGTTCACTGGATGTTGCCTATGTTAACACCAAGGACAACTGTGCTGACCCCTTCACCAAGCCCCTTGATCCTGCTGTGTTCTGGCGGTTTATCCGTTTGCTTGAATGACCTCTTCTTCTTAGGGTATTTCTTTTTGGTTACATCGGTTTCTTTGGTTATCATTATTTGGCATTAGGTTCCTATTCCCGGATCGGGTTTTCTATACCGTTGTTACCCATCTTTGATATTCGGTTTTCATCTTTTTCTCACTTGGCAAATTTTGGTTTTTTGCCTTGTTTCATTCCTTCATTTACACCCTTTGAGTTTCCATTTGAAGTTCTCTCGATTTTTCGGAGTTCTTTGATTTTTTTTTTTTAATCTGTTACATATAGTTCTATGTCACCAGTGCCATAGGTGGAGTAGTAGTATTGTATGTCACCTGTGTCATAGGTGGAGTGTCAGCATGAATTGCGTTGCTCTCACGCGTTTTATGACTTGGTGACTACTTCTGTACTCCCTTAGAACTATCGGCCCTGACAGCTTCCCGTTGTGACAGCTTCCCGTAGACTGAGTCATCCTTGAGTGACTCAGTGACAGCTTCCTGTTGGCTGCCTGTCTCTTCGGTCTCACCGGTCTCTCACTAACACGCTATGTATAGCCCTGTGCCCGGCTTAAGATCCTGACTTAGGTTCTAGTCAGGTTACAGGCATCCGCCTCGCCCACCGCTGGTGTCCTTAGGTGTCTGCCTGTGCTTGTAACTCTACTCTCGTCTCCGCATTTATAGATTGGCGTTCTGCACACACTTTGTCCACTTTCCGGAGTGTTATCCAAGCTGATAGTACCAAGCCAGGCCATTCCCAGCCCTTACAGGCTGGCATACAGACCCGCAGCAGTCGGAACGAGGGGCAGAATCGTGCAGTTTCTGATAATTCAACTTCAGGCAATGTGATGGATGGAGCAATTTGATGGCGATTGATCGATTCCCTGGCTCGATCTGTGCTCTGTGCAGCTCGCGGCAGTCACTTGCGTACGATCGTGTACTCTCGGGGCTTTCGGGCAGCTTTCTCCACAGGCCATGGCAGGAGGTGAATCTACTATGTAAACTCCGGAAATTGCTTCGCGTTTGCTTTTGCCTTTCAAAGAGACATCGGAGAAGCAGGAACCCAAATTTGGCTCGGGGCCCCCGGAGCTACCCCCCCCCCCCCCGGGAGTGTTCAGATATTCCCACAGATATTCCTAGTCCTTTTAAGAGCAGTCCACCTCCCTAAAACAGAGGCAGGACTAGGGGTGCCCTCCCTACTCACTGAATACACCCAGATTACTGCAACAGCCCTCACCCAGTCCATGAACGACCAAGGTCACCTGGGAATCCTCACTAGAGCTCTCCCTAATAAATCAACTTCCACCATGACCACTCTAGATCCTCTCTCTCTATCCCGCAAGCAACTTAAGTATATGTCCCTAGCCCGCCAGCTGGAAATTATTAAAAAATCTGACAACAATTTCTTGGAATGACACAGAACTTCTTGACAAACTTAACATACACTCTCTTCCTCTCCCTCCACAGGCAATCCCTGTATCACTCATGACTCCATTCCATGACCTGGCCATCTATTCATACCATGACCTGGTCACCCCCATGGGAACTCACCTTGTCAGCACTACAGATCTCTCTCTTATCACCTTACACAAAGTTACTAAACACCACAAACGGTCCCTGAACCGTCTCACCGCTCACCTCTCCTCCCTCCAAACTGTCGCCTCCCCAATACACTCTGACCCACTTCCCCTCTCACACCGACAACTTGCGCCCGGTTACGCAATTGCGCAGAACACAACCGATAACGTTAAATCTCCTGCTTCTATTGAACCCTCCACCCCACCCACCCAGCATTACCAACCTCACGCCACTGTTACTGACGCAGACTACGAGGCGGATTCCATTGGGGACCTGGAAGGAAACCAATGGTGGGCGTGGCCCACGCAGACCGAAGGAAGTCACGCGCACCAAGCATGGGGCTGCCCCAGCAGTGATGCCACCTGGGCAGCACGCCACTACTTGTGCAAATCCTGGATCCGTCACTCCTCCACCTCTAAATTTTACCGTGCATATAGAATAACTCCCACCTCACACCCTGACAGGATCCGCGAGGCCATGACATCCCCCGACAGCAGCGCACCTGCACCACCGGCGCGCCTGCTCCACCTTACCTACGGATCCCAATACAAAGACCTGCACATCACGAGCTGGTGGGGCAAGCGCTCCTACAACGACGACAAACTAGTCACTTCCACTGTTGTCCACGTTCAATGGGCCCCAACCATCATGCACAAAAAACATATCAACTCCTACACACACATGGGATACAGCATCCACCACAGCACATCTCTTACCTCCACTACCTCCACCATACATTGGAAACCCCAATCTCACAATGCGTCTCACCTTGTTGAACTTTTGGGACAACCAGCATACGACCAATTAACCCACACTTTTAAAACTACTCCCCCATTAACCACACACCTCAACCCTAGGAAGGACACCCACCTTACTAACCTTCAACAACAAGGCCAATGGGCCACCTCCCCAGGATTTAATGCTGACAACCACAACCTTGTTCACAAACTTCTGAAAATTGACACACACGACAGGCACCCAGACTGGGACATTCAACCACCCTCAGCCTACATTATACAAACAGGCATCCTCACCACTCTGGATGACCAATCCACACACACACACACCAACGTTTCATATCTTTATAACCCCACTGGTCACTGTCTTGGGCACATTCCCAACGACAGACTAACCTCTCTCAAACAAAACTATGACCACTTCAAAAATCACCACCCTACCAAATGGAACCAACTGACCCAAGGAGGAACATACCACACTGACTTAGCTGCCCTCTTCACCAGATACAGAGCTGCTCCTGCTGCTACCAACACTCTTTCTCCTTTTCTCTACCAAGCAGCAGCTGCTCTGGGCATTACTCACCATCGTACTTCTAACCCCCTTAGCTACGACCAAAGCCTCACCAGCTTCTCTTCTACCAGCCCTGCTGATCAGCTCTTTGGCTCCAACCAAGACCCCTTTCTTACCATCTGGACTGGGGGCTCACTGGTGGACATTCCTAACTCCACGACACAAGCACACCAAGCTCTAAGGTGGGCCCTAGCCAGTGCTGACCATGCTGAAAATACTCTCAGCCCTACCTGCACCCTGATGCTCCTCCCTGACGACCTTGCTGCCCCTTACAAAACCCTCCTCCACCACTCCTGGATTCACTATATTGACTCCAGACCGCAGTCTGAATTTTATACTACCTCTGAAATTTGGCTTGGCAGCAAATCTCACACTCCACCCTCCACCCACTAACTACACCTCATCCTTATATGCAACCCCCACAGCCAAGATACCTATTTTCCTAAACTCCCAGATTTTATTGACCAATGGACATACTACATGCAAAGCCTCTCCTCATCCTGGGAGCCCTCTACTATCACTCCACTTCCCACTCTTACCTTCTCTGACATTGTCATTACTTACCCTCGGAAACTCAAATCTCTTGCCAAAAATCCTTGGCAAACTCCACTCCACCAACACCCTCCTCCCTCTCTTCTTACCACTACTCACCCTTGTCTTCACCTAGCTACCCCCTCCTCAGGCCTCCAGGTCTACACAGATGGTAGCCTAATAAAAGGTAAACCAGGGCACCCTAGTAAAATAGGTGCTGCAGTATATGTCCCGGCTGCAGGACAAAGCTACACCATCAACCCTGGGAGAATAGGGGCCACCAAAACTAACAACAGGGCAGAACTGGTAGCCATCCACCAAGCCCTTCTCAACATTGACTACGACAAATCCCTTACACTCCATACAGACAGCCTCTGCTCTCTTCAACTTATTAAAAAAATGATTCATGACCCTACCACAACAACCCGTTCCATTCATACTGAACTTCTGCAATCAATTCAAAAACACCTCATTCAACGCATCCTGCATGGCTCACACACCACTCTTTGTAAAGTCCGTTCCCACACAGGTATCCTTGGAAATGACAGGGCAGACATTCTGGCACGCAAGGCAGCTGAGCACCCTGCCTCCACCAATTTTACTGACAACACTGGGGAAATCCCCCGCCACAATGTCTACTGGCCCACAGTTCAACCTCCTCGCACACCCATGGGAGATATTCCCCCACGCATCCTAGCACCTAACTTTACACAAGGTATCACCTCTAACCTGCCCACTAGCTGCCACCTTGGCCAACACCCTCTTAAAGGGATTTATGCAACCACCTGGGCTGATAACACTCCCCACCAACTTCCTCATGCAAGTAACAAATTTTGGACCTCAACCCTTATCCAACATAAAACTAAATTCCACATCCTTAAAGCCCGCTGGGGTAGACTGTGGAACCGTAAACTTGCATTCCGCTGAAAACTCCCTTATATTACAAGCACTCACCCACCCACGAACTCCCTATGCCCCATTTGCCACACCTGTGAGGACGGAGCGGGCCACATCCTGGCGGGCTGCACACACCGGACTTTCAAGGGGCTCTATATCAAGAGACATGACGCCGCAGTGCGACTCATCCACAAGGCCGTTTGCACCGGAGCCCTGGGATCCTGCAGAATGATCATGGACGCTGGCAAGGAAGAGGACCTCCCCAGGGGGGTCCTGGGCAAACGTCTCCCTGACTGGTTACGCCCCTCCACTATTACTGTAGCGGACTGGAAGAGAATGAGACCTGATCTTGCCGTCCTACCTGACATAGACTCTCCTACCTGTATGTCTGATAAAGAACTCTGGGTTCTTGAGCTTGGATACTGCTCTGATACCAACCATGCTACTAAGTTTATCACTAAACACGCCCAGCATGTTGAATTAGTAAATGGCCTTAGATCGGCTGGATACCTCGTTCACTATGAAGTTATCACCGTTGGAACAACTGGTACTATTCCAACCTCTTTTTTGACTTCTATGACCACTCTTGGACTTCAGAGATCATGTGCCCTCAAACTGGCGGACACAGTCCACTCCCACACCATCACTAGCTTTCAGAGTATTTTACAGTGCAGACGTTTTATGGAAGCACACCCCGGGTCGATACCCGGGGACTAGCACACAGACCGTCCCCCCTCTCAGGTTTTGTCTTGCCAGCTGCATTGTGTCGGTGCTTCCCAACCGGGGTGAAAAACCCCCGTATTAAGCTGCACTGGCATGATGTGGCTACGGTGCCTGCCGGTCAGGCATCGGTGGCAATTCTTTTTACTGAGATGGCCCTACGGTGACTATAGCTAGCTCCGGCTTACGCTATGGTGTCCTTAACTTCACGTCCTGTGAGTAACGGTTCTACACGGATGTAACAATTTCAATTTCTATTTCAATTACTAGTCCTTTTAGGTTGTAGCTACCCGTAGCTACCCAGCAACAAAAGCGGGGGGACAAAAAGCCAAACTCGAGAATATAGAGCCACTTATTAGAACTTGAACCGAGGAAGGGGAAATGGAATAAAGGATACCAGATCGTTCGCGGGACTTGTAGCTACACTTTTCTCTTGTTTGAAAAGAAACTGTTTTTTTTCAAACCGACGCCTTGAGCTCGTACCGTGGAAAGTGAGGAATATGCAAGAAGCAAGCATTCCCCGGCACTCCGTAAACTCTGAAACTCTGAAACTCTAGAATAATCTCCCAACAGAACAAATTGAACATGGGGTCTGAAAGGTTTTAATATGTTGCAGCAACCAGAGATAAATGGAAGGGACGAGTGCATCTCAGTGAAATGGCTCAACTTGAGCTCCCCGAGAATATTCGGGGGCCCTCTCTCTCAACAGCAAGTTACCCCACACCGGAGGAGGCTGCTAGAGCAGTAGACAGGTACGCTTTTGGCCTCACGATGCATGTGTGTTCCATGGGTATCCAAACAGAAATGGAGAGGCACTTACCCAGCCTCGAAAAGACTGATTCGAGGTGCCATATGGGCAAGACATAGTGGATAACAATTTGGGGAAAGGTCTTTTCCCAAATGCCTCGTTTTCGGTCTCCATGCCAAATTGTGAAGCGTTCAAAACCCCAGTGATTACCAATATTTCGCCCGTAGCAATGATTTCTGCTTTTGATATATATTCCGTACGTTCAGGTTCAACAGTGCTTTAGGACTGGGATCAGCCTCAATCATGCTGGCAGTGCTCAATCAAGTTTGATTCGTTTTGTTCGTGGAAGTCTGTGCTTCTCTTTCACTCTTTTTACTTATGATTGTTTCTTATCAGCAACTTCTGCTTTTGGGACAGATTCTCCTTTCATATCCAGTCATTATACATCCCCGTGACATCCCCGTTCGGAACGGGATGGCTCAATTGTAGAGTGATCCAGTTTCGGACGGAGGCAGGTGCGGGATCTTATCAGGTTGTTGGTCCGAACCCCATCAAGGTCGTCTGGGTCCTGGGCCCACTTTTTGTTTTTATGGTCTGTGATAGGATGCTCAGTATCAGTCACCTTCCCCGTGGTTCCATACATAGAAAGCATACTAGACTGTCTCACCAAAGTTAAAAAGCAAGTAATACATATTGCCTTGCAATTTTCAACACACCAGCTCAGTATTTTGATGTCACGAGTGCTTTAGCATTTCATACTGCTCTCGTCCGTGTGTGTCACAGGGAGACTCGCGATTCTCACCCATATACAGACAAACCCCCACGGACTCTCACTCGCACATACCAACTCACACGTCAATATTAAAAAAATTCCATGCATGTGTATGCAACAACACGCACCATGTCAATATCATGATATGATATACAATACATTTTGAGTATTCATATAAGTGCATATCAAGGCCACTCTCTTGACATAGAGACATCCTGATTCCTTTGAAGGACGGAAATACTTCGTACAATTTATAAAAAATGCGATACTAATTGAACAATTAAATTATCATCCCAGATGAGATGATGATTTAATTATATTGTACAATTAAATGATCAAAGTACCACGAACTCAGGTCCCCTGTCGGTAAAACGATTGCTAGGGGTTCAGTTCATCAGTGGTTTTTATTTTTAAGCCCTTCCTTCACGGCTGGGCAAGTCCCTTTAGCCTATTTGGCCTACCCCTGGACTGTAACATACATACATGCCTGGAATGTTTTCTGCAAATTCGTGCTCTCTACCCCCCCCCCCCCCCCCCCCCCCCCCCCCCCCTCAATCAATCTCATGCAAAAACACAGCCCCACCAGCATCCCCCCATCAGCATACAACAACACAAATTATTACACTATCAATATTTACTCAGTACTCATGCATGAGAGCAAGAGCTGATGCCCACAGCATTCAATAACAAGACTCTGTGTTGTGCTTGCAAGGATTTTATACAAGTTGGGACGCCATGCATCAATAGCATTCTGCTTATCTGAGGATGATCAAGATGAATTGGACAGCATAGGACTGATAGAAGTTATGGCACAATTCAGGGCCATCAGCAAGTTAAAATTCTCAAGTACATACAGGTATTTTACCACATTCAACACATCACATGGCTGTCATCAATTTGAAACCTGTGTCCTAAAAGGACTCACATTAACTGGCCTGTGCATCCGTTTGGTTGTGTTGGTTGGGTTGGTTGGGTTGGTTGGGTTGGTTGAATTGATTGGGTTGGGGGGTTGGTTGGGTTGGTTGAATTGATTGGTTTGGGGGGTTGGTTGAATTGATTGGGTTGGGGGGTTGGTTGGGTTGGGTGAATTGATTGGGTTGGGGGGTTGGTTGGGTTGGTTGAATTGATTGAGCTGGGGGGTTGGTTGGTTTGGGTTGGTTGGTTGGGCAATTTTAATTAACTGGCCTGTGCATCCCTTTATACTCTTCAATTACGAGAGGATACATTATCCCCCCTCTTCATATTCCCCAGCAGGTCAACCCTCCCCTCCACAAACGCACACCCCACAGCACACCAGTACAAACATGCACACACACACGCATCTTCCACGCCAACAGCCAATATTCCTCAACACCCCATACACCCTATGAGCCCGATATCCCACCCCCAAAAGCTGACAAACTCTTAACTCCACACCCCACTCCCCACACCCCGCACCCCACACCCCACTCCCTGCACCCCACACCCCACCTCCATACACCACACACCACTCCCCACTTTCCACACACCACACATCACGTACACCCCATACACCCCATACACCCCACACCCCACACCCCACCCCACGCACCCCACACCACGCACCCCACACCACACCACACATCCTGCACCCTACACACCACACAGCATACACAACACAGGCAACCCACACAACTACACACAATACACATACAGCACAAACAACAGCACAAACTCCTCGCCAACTTCACGTCATGTCATGTCTCCTCAAATTGTTTGACCAATACTTGCAGGGGAGTTTCAAACCATCAAAGGATGAACAAGTGGATGGCACGCATACGTGTAATGCAGGATGAAGTACCCCTTTCATATTGCACAGAAGAAAGCGAGGCTGCGTTGTCATTCGACAGAGCGATCATCGCCTGTGGGTAGGTCAGGGATATTTTTTCCGCTATATATAGCGATCGCTAGTTTTGACCCCGTTTTGGAGAAATTATCACTATAAATAAGTAAAAATAAAAGTTTTTTTTAATTTGCCCTAAATGGCCCCCAAAAGCTACAAAAAGCTATAAAAACCACTAAAACGCTGTCCCTGGAGGAGGCCTAGAACCATACAGCTAGAAAAACCCCACTCTCAGATTTGAAAAAAAATCACTGGGGTAGGTTGCCTTCATATACTAGTGTATAGTGTGCTGGAATTCAAAATGCTGCATTCAGGCCGATGCAACCTGAAAAAATATATGAAAATTTGAACATCCAAGAATTGTCACAATTACCTCTAAGGACGTGCCACGGTGGGATTAAGGGAACTGGATCGTAAGTACGCGGTGGGCGAGCCGACATCGCATCTATATTCCGGTTACCGTGCCGGTCGGCGACCCTCCGGACGGGCCCAAGCGCACTCAAGGGGGTTCGAACCCCGCACCTGCAGCGATCTTTCTCCAGGGTTGCTCTGCCACTGAGCCATTCGGTTCGGATCGGTGGTAACGCAACCGGTATTCTTAATGCATACTTTGTCTGGAAACCTCAATATGGTTGTAAAGAACAAGTCTGGCTGCTAAACCCTATGACGTGGCTGAAACAATCACATGAGTCAAATTGTGGTGCACCCGAACTCTATAGTCAATACTTGATATTGTGGTCGCATGGCTGAAGGGATCTGAATTTAATCAAGTTTTGGAACCATTTATAAATCAACTGGAAGTCTATAAGCAGGTATGTGAATCTTTGGTGGTGCCATTACCAAAAATGATATAATGAATTCTGATCGTTAAGATCAGGCTTGGATTCACATACCCAATAACATAATCTGAACATGCATTAATATACTTATCAGGAAGTCCAATACAGGGTACCACATTTTGTCAAATTGGTCAGCGCTTAAAGCGCACAAACGTCAAATTGGTCAGCGCTTTGTAGTGCAAAAAGCGCAATAACTGCGCCCGGCGCCCACAGGGGGTTGAAAAACAGCGCGAAACGCACAGTGGGGCTTAAAAGCGTGCGCAAAATTGCGCTGCCGCGCGCGCTTTGTAGCACCCTGGTCCAACAGCAGCCTATCTGGAACCCCCTGGCTTGTGACACCCATTTATATGCATTGTTGGCCTTGCAATGCCGACACAACTACGGTGCACTTATTTATTCCCCAGTTTATTATCTGCACCAGTGCCATATAATTAGGGACCGGCATATCATGTGAGGTTAACCAAAGGCGAGTATTGATCATATGACATCATACAAATTGCATCATATGATATTGCACATAAATGCCAACTTTGGCCTAGTCAGACAGATGATATCATATTGCCGTTCCCCACATATATTTGTTCTCCAAAGATTGGATAGCAAGACTTAATCTCCTTCAGAGGGCGACTGGTTTTATAGCCGTGGACGCACGTCTTTGACAAATGTATGTCACAGTTTAGGGTTAGCATACTGGTCTATTTAAAGGGAAATGCCCAACCGACATCAAACAATTGAGAACCTATATAGATAACAGATAAATCCCCATGTGCGGTAAGTGTAGGTAATTTTAGAGAAGTAAAGAAATGCTACGGGCTACCAAAGAAACATCTACAGTGAGACAGGTTACCTTGTGAATGTTTACAATCCTGGAAGCCCCAAACCTTGAAATTTAATGTGAACTTCAAGCATGCTATTATTTTATTAATCACCACCTAGCCCGTTTCAGTGATACGATTGGTCTAGTGGTTACCCTGTGAATAGCTTTTTACAATACAGTCCCTCCATCCCCCCCCTCATCCCATCCCATGTCAACATAAGCCAACTTCCTCTGCCCCCCCCCCCCCCCTCCCCCCCCCCCCCCCCATTCCCCATCTCATCCTATCCCAACTTTCTTATCCTAGAAGCCCCAAATCTGGAAATATAATGTGAACTTCAAGCATGCTATTATTTTATTAATCACCAACAGGGTACTTCCAAGCGCACGCTTTTGTGCGCTGGCGCGCTGCCTTTTTGAGCCCCACTTCGCGTTTCGCGCAGTTTTATGCACCCCCCTGTGGGCGCAGCAAGCAATTTTTGCGCTTTTTGCACAACAAAGCGCAGTTTTTTTTCTTGAAGTGTGCTAAAGTGCTGGCCAATTTGGTCAATAGAAGTACCCAATTTGGTCAATTTGGTCAATGGAAGTACCCTGATCACCACCTCCGATTCTGGAAATAGGAGGCCGGATTCTGAGCTCAACTTTCCTGACAGAAGGGCGGAATCAGAATCGCTGATTGACAATCAGCTATTGATGAAGCTGTTTGGCACCACTGACAAGGAACAGATCCAGGCCCTTGTCTTGCAAGATCAGCAGCTTCGGCAGGGAAGCTCGAAGGTAAAGGCTTGCAACCAGGCTTTTCAGGTATGTTAGACTGGCACTGGTCTTTCCCAGGGTAATTCAAAGCGCGCGTATGCGCTTTTGAGCGCTGACTGTTTGACCCCCTCTGCGCTTTAAGCGCAGTTTTTTGCAACTCCCTGTGGGCGCAGCAAGCAAATTTTGCGCTTTTTGCACTTCAAAGCGCAGTTTTTTTGTCTTCAAGTGCGCTGAACCGCTGTTGGCATTTTGGCATTTTGAAGTACCCTGGTTTTTCTTACATACAAATATTAATTATATGCCCGTTCGACGAATGCCTTGGTGGCAGAACTTCTAGAACGATAAAGGTGCCGGGTTCGAATCCCCATGGGTGCGCCTCAGCGTTCGCGGCCGCTGCCAACCGCCATGGTAGCTGTGTCTAGGTAAAGTAGCAGCCCGTTCCCTACCGCCGTAAGACGAGATTCCCTTAATACCACGCCCCACCAGGTGTTATCATTGCTTTTTTAATATATGTTGTGTATAAAATTGTTTTTTTTGGGGGGGGGGGGGGGGGGGGGGGGGGGGGGGGGGGGATAGTCTACAATATGTTGTACACAATTATCTGGTAGCGAGGCATTTATTTTTCCGTTCATGTTACGAGGAAACATCTGCCGTATCTCATCCAACACGAGGATATGACAATAAGGATAGGGTTGCATTGTCCTTTTGGCTGTGATTTTGTTTTATAATCTGAAAGTTTTTTTTTCTAGCTTAGTGCCATTAAAGGCAAACAACCTTTTTTTACTTTTTTATAGCG
Organism: Chlamydomonas sp. ICE-L; assembly: GCA_013435795.1. Taxonomy (NCBI): domain Eukaryota; kingdom Viridiplantae; phylum Chlorophyta; class Chlorophyceae; order Chlamydomonadales; family Chlamydomonadaceae; genus Chlamydomonas; species Chlamydomonas sp. ICE-L. The sequence goes on from JACBWV010000108.1 coordinate 61,301, forward strand.
ATTATTTCGCTGAAACGGGGTCAAAACTAGTGATCACTATATATAGCGGGGGGAAAATCCCTGTAGGGTTGCCTTGTCCTTTTGGAAAACATCCATGTGCTATCACTTATTCTATAGACTTGTTGGGCAGATACTTTCTGGCAAGGTTCAATAACGACCAGGATACTACTTCTTGCCAAATTGGTCAGCACTTAAAGCGCACAAACGTCAAATTGGTCAGCGCATTTTAGTGCAAAAAGCGCAAAAACTGCGCGCTGCGCCCACAGGGGGTTGAAAAAACTGTGCGAAACGCCCAGAGGGGCTCAAAGAGGCAGCGCGGCACCGCGCTGCCGCGCGCACTTAGCAGTACCCTGAGAATGACCCCAATTCCTTGTCAGCATCTTTGCTTGCTTGCTATTTCTATGTTCCCTTCTTTCCAGGGATTTCGTTTTCAAATCTGAAAGTTTTTCTTTCTAGCTTTATGGTTCTAGGCTTCCTCCAGGGACGGCGTTTTACAGCTTTGTGTAGCTTTTTACAGCTTTTATAGCTGTTCAGGGCCATTCAGGGCAAAGCACTCCTTTTCTAGATCATATTTATAGCGATCATTTCACTAAAACTGGGTAAAAACTAGTGACAGCTATATATACGGAAACAAAATTCCCTGCTCCAACCTTCATGATTTCTTGCCTTTGATTTGTTCATGAATGAATTCGAAATGAATCTTGTCCTTTCAGGCTGTTAAAACACTTGGAAGGAAACAAGGCACAAGCCTGTGCCCTCCCGGACCATTCCAGCCCAGCGCTGTATGTCCAGGCCCTCCCGGTCCATCCCAGCCCAGCGCTGTATCTCAAGGCCCTCCCGGACCATCCCAGCCCAATGATGTAGTCCCAGGCCCTCCCAGACCATCCCAGCCCAGCGTTGAATGTCCAGGCCCTCCCGGTCCATCCCAGCCCAGCGCTGTATGTCCAGGCCCTCCCGGACCATTCCAGCCCAATGATGAAGTCCCAGGCCCTCCCGGACCATCCCAGCCCAGCGCTGTATGTCCAGGCCCTCCCGGTCCATCCCAGCCCAATGATGTAGTCCCAGGCCCTCCCGGACCATCCCAGCCCATCGCTGTATGTCCAGGCCCTCCCGGTCCATCCCAGCCCAGCGCTGTATGTGCAGGGCCAAGTGGGAGCCAGCGCAGAATCCAAGACAGCAGCAGGTCAGTGTTGCCATGCTGACCAGGTCCCTCATTCGGTTGTAGGTTGGAAGGAGAATAAGTGGCAATATATGCCCAACCACACCACAACCACAACCACACCACTACCACACCACACCACAACCACACCACAACCACAACCACACCACAACCAGCAGGTCAGTGTTGTCATCATTCTGTGTCAAGCATTCTACGTCATGCTTCAAATATGACCAACAGGCTCGTCAAGGTGTTCCCTCGTAACCAACCAACCTACCAACCTACCAAACAACCTACCAACCATTTGACCAGCAGGCTCGTCAAGGTGTTCCCTCGTAACCAACCAACCTACCAACCTACCAAACAACCTACCAACCATTTGACCAGCAGGCTCGTCACGGTGTTCCCTCGTAACCAACCAACCTACCAACCTACCAACCAACCTACTAACCATTTGACCAGCAGGCTCGTCACGGTGTTCCCTCGTAACCAACCAACCTACCAACCATTTGACCAGCAGGCTCGTCACGGTGTTCCCTCGTACCCAACCAACCTACCAACATACCAACCAACCTACCAACCTACCAACATACCAACCAACCTACTAACCATTTGACCAGCAAGCTCGTCACAGTGTTCCCTCGTATCTGGCTTGTAACAATGATGTTTTGTATTATCCCTAGCATTGATTGCACTTCATGACTAGGTGCAGCAGCTTCCAGGCAGCTCTCCTGGGTGGGGGTGGAGAGCGGGGGTGGGGGAGGAATCAGTACCCCCAGCAGCGTCACCACCACCATCACCACCACTAAAAAAAAAAAAAAAAGCAACAGCAACAACAACAACAACAACAACAACAACAACAACAACAACAACAACAACAACAATTCAGGGGCAACCTACAGCGTTCTTCTCACATGGGGGCAGCAGATCCTTCCGTGCCAGAGTGCGGAGAGGACGATTGTGCGCTTAAGTGGACCGGGGGAGAGGTAGGTCATCTTGCTTTCCTTGCGAACACGTAGGGATCGGCAATATGATATCATATGATATCATGTCATCATATGATATCATATGGTATCATATGATGCCGGCGGTCTGACTGGGTAACTTTGGACTGGAGCATCATATCACATGATATTCAATCATAGGATTTTTGTATGATATCATATGACATCATACTCGTCTTTGGTCAACATCAAGTGATTTGCCGTTCCCTTAAAATACAGCTGTTCTTATTTTGCATCATTTTCAGTTACTTTCTTTTTAATATCTGCTGTGTGTTTAGGGTTTGGGGTTTATGACTCATGCTCAAAGGATGATAGTGTGCTTAAGTGGACCGGGGGAGAGGTAGGTCATTTTGATTTCCTTGCAAATACGGCTGTTCTTATTTTGCATCATTTTCAGTTACTTTCCTTTTAATATCTGCTGTGTGTTTAGGGTTCGGGGTTTAAGACTCATGCTCATAGGACGATAGTGCGCTTAAGTGGACTGGGGGACAGTGCTTTTGTTTTCCAATCTGAATATGGGTTTCTTCTAGCTTTATGGTTTCAGGGCTCCTCCAGGGACAGCGTTTTAGTGCTTTCTATAGCTTTTTATAGCTTTTGGGGGCCATTTAGGGCAAAAAATAATAAAAACGTTTTTTTAAACTTTTTTTAGAGCGATAATTTCGCTTAAACGGGGTCAAAACTAGCGATCGCTATATATAGCGGAAACAACAATCCCTGCTGGGGAGAGGTAGGTCATATTGATTTCCTTGCAAATACGGCTGTGGGGAACTACTTCTTGCCATATCGGTCAGCGCATAAAGCGCACAAACGTCAAATTGGTCAGCGCTTTTTAGTGCAAACAGCGCAAAAACTGCACGCTGCGCCCACAGGGGGTTGAAAAAACTGCGCGACAGGCGCACAGGGGCTCAAAAAAGGCAGCGCGCTGCCGCGCGCACTTAGTAGTACCCTGTACGGCTGTTCTTATTTTGCAACATTTTCAGTAACTTTTTTAACATCTGCTGTTTGTTTAGGGTTTAGGGTTTAGGACTCTTGCGTTCTGTTCTATTTGAAGGAGCCTTGTTTGTTTAGGGTTCAGGGGTTATGACTCATGCATTCTGATATATTTGAAGTAGCCTTGTTTGTTTAGGGTTTAGGGTTTATGACTCATGCATTCTGATCTATTTGAAGTAGCCTTGTTTGTTTCGGGTTTAGGGTTTATGACTCATGCAATCTGATCTATTTGAAGTAGCCTTCTTTGTTTGATGCAGATTTGTTTTGGGTTCATTGATTTTCATTATTATGAATTCATTTAAACCTGGTTCAGCATGATTTTATTTTTAGTTGCGAAAGGTGTTTCACCCCGGGAGGTCGGTGAGTGGGCCTCCCTACACAAACCAGCGTTTGGTTCCAAACAGCCATCCACAGGTGTGTGTGTCACACTTCAGGGCTAACTATAGATCATTACTGATATGGCCAATCCTGAGATGCCACTGTTATTAGGATTAATTTTACACTATCAGGGGGCACTGAGCAGGGTCGGTCGGTCGGTATGTATGTATGCATGTATGTATGTATGTATGTATGTATGTATGTGTGTATGTATGTGTGTATGTACGTATGTTTCCAGAACAGATTTGGTTACGTCGAACTGATCATTCTGCACGAGTCATTTCCTTGTGCCAGGGGGGGGGGGGGGGGGGGGGGGGGTGGGGGGGGGGTGTGGGGGGGGGGGGTGTGGTTTGTGTTTGTGTTTGCTATTGTGTGGGTTGTGTTTTTACTTTGTTTGGTTGGTGGTTTTTGTGGTGTTCTGGTTGTGTGTTTTGGGGGGGGGGGGTTGGTGGGGTTGGTTGTTGGGGGGGGGCGGGTGTTTGGCGGGGGTTGTGGGTGTTGGTTGTGTTTGGGGGGGTGGTTTGGGTGGGGGGTGATCGGTGCGTGGGGGGGGTGTGGGTGTGGGGGTGTTGGTGGTGGGGGTCGGGGTTGGGGGGTTGGGTTGGGTTGTTGGGTCTGGGTTTTGTGGGGGTGGGTGGTTGTTGGGTGTGTTGGGGGGGGGGTGAGGGGGTTTTGGGGTGGGTGTCTGGGTGGGGGGGGTGGGGTTTGTTTGTAGGGGGGGGGGGGAGTTGGTTTTTTGGGGGGGGGGGGGGTGTCTGTTTATGTTGGTTATGTTGTTTGGGTGTGTTGGTTTGCCGTGAATTTGTTTGGGGGATCGAACCCCCGGACCCCCCCCAGATTTTGAACCTATGAGGGCTGACCTATAGAGTAAACGGCATTGGTGATTTGCACAGTCCAGGGGTAACCTAATATGCTAAAGTGACTTGCCCAACCTTAAAATCAGTAAAGGCAATTTAATAGACAAGCACTGGTGAACTGAACCCCAACAAATTGTAAATGACAGGGGCTTGGGGTTTGTTCTATGCAGATAATTGAACTCCACGTTTCTTGTAATTGAAATTGAAATTGTTACATCCGTGTAATGCAGTTACTCACAGGACGTGAAGTTAAGGACACCACCGCCGTAGTTAGCAGTAGTCACCATGTTCCTTGCAACATATATGAAGAACAGAATATAGATACTAACATTAAGGCAGAACTCCTTTGAAAACAAATATCTTTACAAAGTTGTTGTAAATATTCTCTTGCAAATGCAGCTGTTCAGGTTTGTACTGCCCTTCTGTCTCAGTTAAAATGTAGCTAAGATCTGGCTTGCAAGCCAATTGGAGCTGAGACAGAGTTGGTTAAATAATATTACAGGGAAACGCACACAGACAACACTTCGACGCGCTTTTCGATATAGCGGGTAATCTGATTTTGCTTCCATCAACCCAACTGTAACTGGGAGGCAATTATATATAGGGAACAGCAGATCATATGATGTTGACCAATGACGAGTATGATTATGATACCATATGATATCATACACAAATCATATGATTTAATATCATACGATTTGATGCCCCAGGCCAAAGTTGCCTAGCCAGACCGCCGGCATCATATGATATCATATGATGACATGATATCATATGATATCATATTGCTGATCCCTGATTATATAGCCTTGGGCATAGGCACCACCATCACCATCACCAGCAGGCGTGTTTGTGTACGTAGCTGTTTAGTAGTTCCCTTCCACCTCGCGCACTTACACCCATACAGGACGTGGACATGGCCGAAGCTGAGATGGGCTTCGGAGCTAGACATGCTGGCGCTGATGCTGGCACCAGGGTTGGATCTGCTCAAACACACCCTGTAGGGAATATGCTCCCTGGCAACACGGAGGTTGCCGCTGTAAGTAGGGCCCACGCCTTTCGCATAGATCAAGGAGAGCCTATCGTGTGTGTGTGTGTGCCAATCGAGCTGTGTGTGTGTGTGGTGGTGTGTTTTATTTCACTCAAGTAACTGATGGCATCGGACAGATTGTTAGTCGCGATAACGGGATGACTGCCTTATCACAGCTGTGTGTGGTGTGTGTTATTGTATGTATGTTACAGTCCAGGGGTAGGCCAAGTAGGCTAAAGGGACTTGCCCAACCGTTAGGAAGAGCTTAAAAAGAAAAAGCACTGATGAACTGAACCGCAAACAATCGTTCAACTGACGGAGGCCCTGAGTTCGTGCTACAGTGATAATTTAACTCTATAATGAGGTACACTATAATATATATTGCCCCAACATGTATTTGGGTGGATGGGTGATGTGTGTTTTCTGGTGTGGCAGCACCCCAGATCAGCATGATGAAGCATAACAGGCTGAGAAAGCAGATTGGCAAATCCCTACTGACAAGGACAACAAAGCTCGTGGCAAGTGATATTGTGAAATGTGCCATTGTTCTCTCTCCCCGTTTAATGGCAATAATTTCGCCAAAACGGGGTCAAAACTAGCGATTGCTATATAAAGCGGGGGAAAACCCTGCTCGGCACATCCCTACTGACAAGGACATACAAAATAAAAAAGAAATCTCAACTTCCAAGATATGACACAATGACACTTATAAGGACGTGGGGCTAAGGGCACCGTCGCGTAAGTATGCGATGGACGGGTTTACGTCAAACCTAGAGTTCAGTTACCATGCCGGTCGACGACCCTCCGGGTGGGCCCAGGTGACCCCGATGGGGTTCGAACCAGCAATTTGATAAGACCCCGCACCTGCCTGCTTCCGTATGATCTGGGATCACTCAACGATAGAGCCATCCCGTTCCGAACGGGGTTGACAAGGAAACCTTTACTAAAGCTCGTGACCAGGGTTATTCCATTGACCAAATTGGCCAGCGCTTTAGCGCTTTTGAAAAAAACAAAACAAGTGCAAAAAGCGCAAAAATTGCTTGCTGCGCCAACAGGGGGTTGCAAAAAACTGAGCGAAACGCGCAGTGGGGTTCAAAAAGGCAGCATGCCAGCGCGCAAAAGCGCGCACTTGGAAGTACCCTGCTCGTGGCAGGTAACACGGTGAAATGTGCCATTATTCTTTGGGATAGGCAATATGATATCATGTCATCATATGATATCATATGATGCCGGCGGTCTGACTAGGTAACCTTGACCTGGGGCATCAAATCATATGATATTAAATCATATGATTTTTGTATGATATCATATGATATCATACTCGTCTTTGGTCAACATCATATGATTTGCCGTAGAAATGTGCCATTAAAAAATGGTAATGATAACGCCTGGTGGCGCGTGGTATTAAGGGAGCCCTTCGTACGCGGGTGGGGAGCGGTCTCCTACCTCAACTGGACAAGCTACCATCGCGGTTGACGAAGGCCTGCAACGCGAAGAGCTACCGAAGGGGGACTCAAACCCCCGACTCTTCATCCTCAAGCGATTTGGTCTACCACTAGACCATTGTATATCACTCAAAGGGTTTATGTGCCATTATTCTACTTGAACTAAGGCCCTCTAAGATGACCTGGGTGCCTACCTGTCAGTAAGTAAGATGACGGCTTTGACGCAAGGCACTCAGGGATGATGCGCTCCAGCTGTTCAGTTGCGAGTTGTTGGGTACTAGGTCACTGCTGCTCTTGTCAGCTCCCCGGACTGCCTGTTCATTCAAAGCTCGAGCAACCCAGTACATCTGGAAGCTTTACAGAAGGGCTTTTGTTTCAAGCTTTATGGTTTGAGGCCTTCTCCAGGGACAGCGTTTTAGTGTTTTGTATAGCTTTTCATAGCTTTTATAGCCTTTTAGAGCTTTTTAGGGCCATATAGGGGAACACAAAAAAATGTTTACATTTGTATAGCGACAATTGTGCCAAAACGAGGTCGAAACTAGCGATCACTATATAAAGCGGGAAAACGCCCTGCTTTACAGCACTCCTGGAATCTCTGGCTTAGCCTAGTAGCAGTCGTAGGGACTGAAGGAGCTGCCTAGAAGGTGGTACTATTATACGAAAAGAGAAGTAGTGCACCAGGTTGTTAAGCTCTTTTCTGGGCATTTAGCTTACTGGTATCAAATAAACTTGTTCACTTAAAAGATGAAACTGATTTTTGGCGGAGCCCCTCTTCAATAAGGCGGGAAAAAAAATGAAGCCTGACACGTCAGCCAACGGTTGCGTAACTAACTCGCTTCGCTAAGCTCCATCGTTGCCACCTTTCGTTCCGTTGCCGACACACTCCGCCAATTTTTCGCGTCGCTTGCAACGCTGCATAGGACTTGTTGTTATATTATCAGCGGACTGGAAGACATGAAGTGTGATTGCGGCATTGCGCCATTAAATCCGTCAGCAGTGCAGATGTTGAGCAGCCCAAAGGCTGTTAGACCATGTAATCTAACCAACTAACCTCTTTCAACCCACTCACCCACCCACCAACCAAGAAGCCCCTTCCCACCATCTACATCCACGTCAGGAAACCATCAAAAAAGTGTGTTCTCGAGTAGTGTGTGAAATTTTGCGAGTCATCAGCACGCATGGCCAATCCTGGGTCCAGCAGACCATGTAATATAACCAACCAACCAACCAACCAACCAACCAACTAACCAACAAACAAACCAACCAACCAACCAACTGACCTCGCCTCACCACCTACACCCACTGCAGGGTACTCCTCTGTACATTAGAGTTGGAGGTTGGCGGCAATGGGGAGGAGGGAATTTGCACTTCTAGGGGACTGAAAAGGAACCACACCGACACTGAATCCAACCAGCTGGCCACAGCGGTGCCACTACATGGCACCCTGCCCCCCTCGCATGCCCCCACAGCCCAAATGAAAAGTAAGTCATCGTGTTTTCACATCAACTAAGCTGCTGCCCCTAATTTGGACTGGGTTACAGAACAGGCTACAGCTCGGCCCTATTCCTACCTCAACCGACCAACACTGCGCTGATAAAAAGGTAATGATAACGCCTGGTGGGGCGTGGTGTTAAGGGAGCCCGTCGTACGCGGGTAGTGAGCGGTCTCCTACCTCAACTGGACAAGCTACCATCGCGGTTGACGACGACCTGCAACGCCAAGAGCGAACGAAGGGGGAGTCAAACCCCCGACTCTTCATCCTCAAGCGATTTGGTCTACCACTAGACCAATGTATATCACTGAAAGGGGCTCACACTGCCCTGAACATATACAGGTATTGGTTATAGAACGTGCTACACCTTTTACCTTCCCCCCACCCTAACCAACAAAACTGCACTAAACCTATTGGCGTCTGGTGTGCCCCCGCCATCCATCTTCCCCCCTCGCATACCACCGTTTCCAAATGGAGGAGTAAGCCGTATTTTTCTTAATACCACCTTCAACGCTGCCCCTGATATGGGCCGGGTTAAACGATGGGTCAAACCTGTGCCTCCCACCCACCCACCCGCCCACCCACCCACACACCCATCCTAAGTAACCAGATTGAACCCAATGGCCTCAGAGGTGCCACCAGTCGTCCCCTTGACCCCTTCGCTTGCCCCCACAACCCGCTGTAAAAATCAAACCATCATATTATAAAGATCAACTAAGGCGTTGATATGTTATATGTAAACATACAGGGATATCGTTATTGACCGGCCCTGACCGCCCCTGACCGGCCCTGACCGGCCCTGACCGCCCCTGACCGCCCCTGACCGCCCCTGACCGCCCCTGGCCGCCCCTGACCGGCCCTGACCGCCCCTGACCGGCCCTGACTTATTGAAGAGGGGCTCCGCCAAAAATCAGCGGACTGGAAGACATGAAGTGTGATTGCGGCATTGCGCCATTAAATCCGTCAGCAGTGCATATGTTGAGCAGCCCAAAGGCTGTTAGACCATGTAATCTAACCAACTAACCTCTTTCAACCCACTCACCCACCCACCAACCAAGAAGCCCCTTCCCACCATCTACATCCACGTCAGGAAACCATCAAAAAAGTGTGTTCTCGAGTAGTGTGTGAAATTTTGCGAGTCATCAGCACGCATGGCCAATCCTGGGTCCAGCAGACCATGTAATATAACCAACCAACCAACCAACCAACCAACCAACCAACCAACCAACCAACCAACAAACCAACCAACAAACCAACCAACTGACCTCGCCTCACCACCTACACCCACTGCAGGGTACTCCTCTGTACATTAGAGTTGGAGGTTGGCGGCAATGGGGAGGAGGGAATTTGCACTTCTAGGGGACTGAAAAGGAACCACACCGACACTGAATCCAACCAGCTGGCCACAGCGGTGCCACTACATGGCACCCTGCCCCCCTCGCATGCCCCCACAGCCCAAATGAAAAGTAAGTCATCGTGTTTTCACATCAACTAAGCTGCTGCCCCTAATTTGGACTGGGTTACAGAACAGGCTACAGCTCGGCCCTATTCCTACCTCAACCGACCAACACTGCGCTGATAAAAAAGGTAATGATAACGCCTGGTGGGGCGTGGTGTTAAGGGAGCCCGTCGTACGCGGGTAGTGAGCGGTCTCCCACCTCAACTGGACAAGCTACCATCGCGGTTGACGACGACCTGCAACGCCAAGAGCGAACGAAGGGGGAGTCAAACCCCCGACTCTTCATCCTCAAGCGATTTGGTCTACCACTAGACCAATGTATATCACTGAAAGGGGCTCACACTGCCCTGAACATATACAGGTATTGGTTATAGAACGTGCTACACCTTTTACCTTCCCCCCACCCTAACCAACAAAACTGCACTAAACCTATTGGCGTCTGGTGTGCCCCCGCCATCCATCTTCCCCCCTCGCATACCACCGTTTCCAAATGGAGGAGTAAGCCGTATTTTTCTTAATACCACCTTCAACGCTGCCCCTGATATGGGCCGGGTTATACGATGGGTCAAACCTGTGCCTCCCACCCACCCACCCGCCCACCCACCCACACACCCATCCTAAGTAACCAGATTGAACCCAATGGCCTCAGAGGTGCCACCAGTCGTCCCCTTGACCCCTTCGCTTGCCCCCACAACCCGCTGTAAAAATCAAACCATCATATTATAAAGATCAACTAAGGCGTTGATATGTTATATGTAAACATACAGGGATATCGTTATTGACCGGCCCTGACCGCCCCTGACCGGCCCTGACCGGCCCTGACCGGCCCTGACCGCCCCTGACCGCCCCTGACCGGCCCTGACCGCCCCTGACCGGCCCTGACAGCCCCTGATGCCCCTGACCGCCCCTGACCGCCCCTGACCGCCATATTCTTCGCAGTGTCACCACACGCGTGTGCACATGGCAAGACGACATTGAATGTATGCCCCCCTCTCATACTACTTACCTCCTGGAAGATTGAGCTATAACTTTAAACTAATTAGGGTGTTGCTCTTGTTGGTGTGTACACCATCAACAGATTGTACACCAACATAACTAGGGAACGGAAAATCATATGGGGTTGACCAAAGACGAGTATGATATCAAATGATATCATACAAAAATGATATGATTTAATATCATATGATATGATGGCCCAGGCCAAAGTTGCCTAGTCAGACCGCCGGCATCATATGATATCATATGATATCATATTGCCGATCCCTAATCATAAGTCATTCTCAAACACCAACACTAGCTAGCTCAGCTCAGAATCAGGACTAGGAAAGGGTGTTTTCTTGACCATGTTCTCAAACTTTGATCAAATCCAAATGTAAGACCACACATGGATATAGCTTGTCGAGGGGATCACTTTAGACCCTAGTTTGATCCCCAAATTATAATTTCTGAAGGAGATATGGGCCTTTGGGGGAGGGGGGGGGGGGAGATACCTAATACATTCTCAGTTGTTTTATCTAATTTTTGGCGGAGCCCCCTCTTCAAGGGGGCGGGAGCCCCCAGGGTTACCCCGTTGTCTGCTTGTCCGTGCGACCGACCGACAGAAAATTGAAGACTGACACGTCAGCCAACTGCCTCATAACTTACCGGCTTCGGTCAGCTCCAGTCCGTTGCCACCTGTTGTTCCATAGCCAACACATTCCGCCAATTTCCCGCGTCGCTTGCAACGCTGCAGAGGACTTGTCCATCCTCCTTTCCATTCTCAGTTGCCCCATAGAGTTGGGAGGATATGATATAACAAACTGAAGGTGACCATGTGGGTATAGACCAGCAGGAGCTTCATGTGGTGGTGGGTTTGGTCACTGTTTTTTGGCTGCATGTAGCAGCTTCTAGGCAGATCCCTCTCCCTGGCCTTGGGCCAAATCTGGAGCTAGCTAGTGTGTTTGAAAGCTCACATGAAGGGCATTCATTTTTAGGGCTCAGGGCTCAATCATACATAATCAGATTACATCACACCTGACCACACCACACCAGATCACAACCAGACCACACCACACCAGATCACAACCACACCACGCACACTAGATCACAGCAGATCACACCACACCAGATCACAACCAGACCACACCACACCAGATCACAACCAGACCACACCACACCAGATCACAACCACACCACGCACACTAGATCGCAGCAGATCACACCACACCAGATCACAACCAGATCACACACCACACCAGATCACACCACACCAGGCACACAGATTGCAAGCAGATCACACCACACCACCAGATCACACCAGACCACACCACAACAATCAACAACCACACCACGCACAGCTAGATCGCAGCAGATCACACCACACCAGATAACAACCAGACCCACCCACACCAGATCACACCACAACCAACGAACAATAGAATCGCAGCAGATCACACAACACCAGATCACAACCAGAATCCACCACACCAAGAGTCACAACCACACCATGCACACTATATGCCAGCAGATCAACCAGACAGATCACAACCAGACACAACACACGCAGATCACAACACACCACGCACACGAATCGCAGCAGATTCACACCACACCAGACACAACCAACCACACCACACGATCACAACCAAAACCACGCACACTAGATCGCAGCAGATCACACCAACACCAGATCACCAACCAGAACAGACCACACCACAACACCAGATCACACCACACCACGCACACTAGATCGCAACAGATCACACCACCAGATCAACAACAGAACCAGCCACAAACAGATCACAACCACAACCACGCACACTAGATCGCAGCAGATCACAACCACACCAGATCACACACAACCAGACCACAACCACACCAGATCACAACCACACCATATCAGTCAGATTGCAGGCAGATCAACACCACACAGATCACAACAAGAACCACACACAACCAGATCACAACCCACACCACGCCACGATATTGCGCAGATCACACCACCACACAGATCACAACCAGACCACACCACACACACCAGATCACAAACACAACCACGCACACTAAGATCGGCAGCAGATCACACCACACCAGATCAACAACCAGACCAAACAACCAGATCAACAACCACACCACGCACACGAGATCGGGCATCAGATCACACCACACTAGATCACAACCAGACCACACCACACCAGATCACAACCACACCACGCACACTAGATCGCAGCAGATCACACCACACCAGATCACAACCAGACCACACCACACCAGATCACAACCACACCACGCACACTAGATCGCAGCAGATCACACCACACCAGATCACAACCAGACCACACCACACCAGATCACAACCACACCACGCACACTAGATCCGGCGCAGTCCACACCACAAACCAGATCCACCAGACCCAACACACCAGAGCACAACCACACCATATACACCAGTCGCAGCGAATCACACACCACACCTAGATCAAAACCAGACCACCCACACCATATCACACAACCAAACCAACGCGCACTAATCGCATGCATAGCACACCACACCAGATCACAACCAGACCACAACCACACCAGATCCACAACCACACCACGCACACTATTCGCAGCAGACACAAACACACCAAATCACAACCAGACCACACCAACACAAGATCACAACCATCACCACGCACACTAAATCCAAGCAGATCACAACACACTAAGATCGCAGCAGACCACACCAACACCAACACAACCACACCACGCACACTATATTCGGAAGCAGATCACACCAACCCAGATCACAACCAGACCACACCACAACCAGAAAGTCCACAACCACAACCCACGCACACTAGATCCAGCAGATCACACCACACACCAGATCACACCCAGACGACACCACACAGATCCAAACACACCACGCCACTAAAAAAAAAAGATCGCAGCGATCACACACACCACAAACCAGATCACAACCAGACCACACGACAGACAGATCACAACCACACCATGCACACTAGATTGCAGCAGATCACACCAGACCAGATCACAACCAGCCACACCACACCAGATCACAACCACCACACCAACCACACGCACAACTAGATCGCAGCAAGAATCAACCACAACCACACCAGATCACAACCAGACCACACCACACCAGATCACAACCACACCACGCACACTAGATCGCAGCAGATCACACCACACCAGATCACAACCAGACCACACCACACCAGATCACAACCACACCACGCACACTAGATCGCAGCAGATCACACCACACCAGATCACAACCAGACCACACCACACCAGATCACAACACAACCACACACACTAGAACGCAGCAGATCACACCACACCAGATCACAACCAGACCAACACCACACAGATCACAACCACACCATATACACTAGATGCAGCAGATCAACACCACACCAGTCAACAACCAGACAACACCACACCAGATTCACAACCACAAACCCACGCACACTAGATCGCAGCAGATCACACAACCCAGATCACAAAACCAACCACACCAAACAGATCACAACCACGACCACAACCACTCACACATAGAACGCAAAGCAACCACACCACACCAGATCACAACCAGACCAAAACACAAACCAATCCACAACCACACCCCACGCACACTAGATCGGCAGCAGATTCACACAACACTAGATCCGCAAGCAGACCACACCACACGCAGATCACACAACCACAACCACGCCACTAGATCGCAGCAGATCACACCACACCAGATCAACAACGACCCACACCACACCAGATCACAACCACACCACGCACACTAGATGCAGCAGATCACACCACAACCAGATCACAACCTATAAACCACCACACATATCACAACCACACAACGCACACTATAATCGCAGCATACACACCAGCACCAATCACAACAGACAAACACCACACCAGATCACAACCACACAAGCCACTCACACTATATCTCAGCAGATCACACCACACTAGATCGCAGCAGACCACACCAACCAGATCACAACCACCACGCAAACTAGATCGCGCAGATCACAACCACAGCCGAGATCAACAACCAGACCACAAAAACACATCCATATCACACCACACCCACTCACACTATATCGCATCATAATCACACCACACCATATCACAACCATCCACACCACACCATATCACAAACCACACCAACGCACACTAGATCTCAGCAAGATACAACAACCACACCATCAACAGACCATACCACTACCACAACCAGAATCCAACCACAACCATTCCACTAGATTGCAGCAGATCACACCACACTATCACAACCGACCAACCCACACCGATCACAACCACACCACACCACGCACACTAGATCGCAGCAGATCACACCACAACCAGATCCAACCAGAACCACACCACACCAGATCACACCAAACCAGCTTACACTAGATCTCATCAGATCACACCACACGATCACAACCAGACCACAACCACAGATCACACCACAACCACGCACACTATATCGCAGCAGATAAAACCACACCAGATCACACAACCAGAACGACACCACACACACCACACAATCACAACCCACACACGCACACTATATCGCATGCAGATCACACCACCACCAGATCACAACAGACCACAACCACACCCGCAGATCACAACCCACACCATTACACTAGAATTGCAGCATATCACACCACAACCACAGATCACAACCAGAACATCACACCACACCGATCACAACCACACCACGCACACTAGAATCGCAGCAGATCACACACACCAACAACCAGATCAACAACGACGCACAAAACCAACAACCACACCAGATCACAACCACACCACGCACACTAGATCGCAGTCAGAGACACACCACACAAAGATCACAACCAGACCCACAACACACCAGATCAACAACCACACACGCACACTAGATCGCACAGATCACACACCCACACTAGATCGCAGCAGACCACACCACACCAGATCACAACCACACCACGCCACTATATCGCAGCAGTCACCCACACCAGATCACAACCAGACCACACCACATCGATCACACACAACCACACACGCACACTAGATCGCAGCAGATCACACCACACCAGATCACAACCAGACCACACCACACCAGATCACAACCCACACCACGCACACTAGATCGCAGCAGATCACACCACACCTGATCACAACCAGACCACACCACACCAGATCACAACCACACCACGCACACTAGATCGCAGCAGATCACACCACACCAGATCACAACCAGACCACACCACACCAGATCACAACCACACCACGCACACTAGATCGCAGCAGATCACACCACACCAGATCACAACCAGACCACACCAAACCAGATCACAACCACACCATGCACACTAGATTGCAGCAGATCACACCACACCAGATCACAACCAGACCACACCACACCAGATCACAACCACACCACGCACACTAGATCGCAGCAGATCACACCACACCAGATCACAACCAGACCACACCACACCAGCTCACAACCACACCACACTAGATCACAGCAGGTCACACCAGACCAGATCACAACCAGATCACCACCACACCAGATCACAACCAGACCACACCACACCAGATCACAACCAGATTAAACCACAACATATCACACCACACCACCCCACACCACACCACACTAGCGACTAGCGACTAGCGACTAGCGAAAGGCAGCTAAAAAAACACAAAACCACAACATATCACACCACACCACACCACACCACACCACACCACACCACACCACACCACACCACACCACACCACACCACACCACACCACACCACACCACACCACACCACACCACACCACACCACACCACACCACACTAGCGACTAGCAACTAGCGAAAGGCAGCTAAAGAAAGAGCTGCCTAAGACTTGTGAGTACCGCCCAGAGGAATTGGCCGGTACTTGGAGTACCGCCCAGAGGCAGAGGGCCGGTACTTGGATGCGTGCAGTGGGCCCCCTGCGGGCCATAGATAACATTGTGTTTGAAAGCACACATGAAGGGCATTCGAATGGAGCAAAACAAGTCTGAGGTTGGCCCAGTGGCTGGCTAATGGAACTGACTAGAAGCTGCCATGCATAGCCCAAAAAGAAGCAATAGTCTTGAGCACACAGGTGGTGGGTGGTCACACATGTTATGCCAGGGGGGACTCATGAACAACACAAAGAATAAAAGCAAGTCACAGCAACAAACAAGCAAAAACAAAAATATCCCATGTAATTGTGCCGTACACACTTTGAACGCAAGTACAGGCACTACGGTGTTAGTACCTGCTGGTACTGCTGATATCGGACTAGGTCCAGGTGGATCATATAGCCATCACAATCAAAGAAATAAAAACTGCCCGTCCGATTTAATGGTACCTTACACACTTTGAATGCACTTGTAGGCACGTTGGCGCCGCAAGCTGCTGGCACTGCTGGTAATAGTGCTGGGAGAGGGAGCGGGCCGCTGCCCTATTGGATAACGGGGCGAGCTGCTTGGGAGGCGGCAGCTCGTCAGCAACCCTTACCTCCTGCTGTCCCCACACCCCCTGGACCAAATCCTGCGGCGCAGCCCCCGCCACGGGCGTCTGTAAGTGTACCTGTACCTGCACCTGTGTCTGTACCTGCACCTGTACCTGTACCTGTACCAGTACCTGCACCTGTGTCTGTACCTGCACCTGTACCTGTACCTGCACCTGTGTCTGTACCTGTACCTGTACCTGTACCTGTGTCTGTGTCTGTACCTGTGTCTGTGTCTGTACCTGCACCTGTACCTGCACATGTGCCTGTACCTGCACCTGTACCTGTACCAGCACCTGTGCCCGCTGCCGTTGATGCGATGCGTCCACACATAGCAGCTGCAAGTGCAGTCCCACCTAAGAATCCTGACCCCCCACAGCAGGCACCTGACACCAAGCCCAGCACCTCGGGTGAAGTGCATGCAGACAGCCCTTCGCTTCCCCCACCGGTGCTGCAACGGTCACACCGCCTCAGAGGTCGCAGCTGTGACAGTAACTCATGCACCCCCTATGCATCTGGGAGGGCGGGGACCAATAATGCAGCTAGGGCTACCGCAAGCACCAGGCCGGCGACCGAGAAGCCAGCTAGAGCCTCCTCCACCAGCAGGTTGCCGCTGTCCTCTGATGTGGGAGTGCTGCAGCAGGAGGTGCAACAGCTGCGCCGATCTCTGGATGTGGCCCTTGAGCATCTCGCTGCGCAGGTCAAGGAGCGCAATACACAGGACAAGAATTTCTCAAGGTGAATAAGTAGAGGACACTGTTGGTGCTGTAGATGCGTTGCATACTATGGATGTGTGTATGGATAGATCAATGTACACATGGATGGTTGGTTGTATGTGCTCCTATGCTTGAAGGTGCAGCAGCTGCACCAGTCTTTGGATGTTGTGTGTATGAACCTCGCTACCATACGCTGGTCAAGGAGCGCAATAAACAGGACAAGGATTTACCAAGGTGAGCAAGTAGAGGACGCTGTTGGTGCTGTACATGCGTTGCATACGTATGTATATAGCATATAGTATACTATGCATGTATGTATGGATAGATCAATGTGCACATGGATGGTTGGTTGTCTGTGCTCCTATATATGCTTGAAGGTGCAGCAGCCGCACCTGGCTCTGGATGACGCGCGTAAGAACCTCGCTACCATACGCTGGTCAAGGAGCGCAATAAACAGGGCAAGGATTTACCAAGGTGAGCAAGTAGAAGACACTCTCGGTGCCATGTATCATACAATGCAACAGGAGCAAACAAACGCTTTACTTCGAGGGATGGCCCATTAGGAATGGGGGGGTGCATACATGGATGGGTGTGTAACATTAGTTGGATGTATCTGTGCTATGAATAAAACTATGAATATGAATAAAACAGCACTATGAATATGAATATGAATAATACATACATAATAATACATACATAATAATTCAGCGGTGTGTATGCATCTGTTCCCCAAGGCGAGCAAGTAGAAGACACACTCCGTGCCATGTATCATACAATGCAACAATGGCCAACCAATAAACCCCGTTTTGGCCAAATTGCCGGAATAAGAAACCTTAAAAATAAAATGGTTTTTCTTTTACTGAAATTGACTAAACATTACCCAAATCGATCGAAATCGGAATAAGGATCCTGTTTTGGGAGAAAAGAAAGGAGGAAAAAAGGAAAAGGAATCAGATTTCCTCTTTTTGATTTGAAAACAATATCCCTGTGCGTTACATAATTTGGATGTATCTGTGTGCATGTATGTGTTTATATGTGTTCATTATATATGTGCATATATGTGTGTATCTGTGTGCATGTATGTGTTTATATGTGTTCATTATACATGTGCATATATGTGTGTATCTGTGTGCATGTATGTGTTTATATGTGTTCATTATATATGTGCATATATGTGTGTATCTGTGTGCATGTATGTGTTTATATGTGTTCATTATATATGTGCATATATGTGTGTGTCTGTGTGCATGTATGTGTTTATATGTGTTCATTATATATGTGCATATATGTGTGTATCTGTGTGTATGTATGTGTTCATATGTGTTCATTATATATGTGCATATATGTGTGTATCTGTGTGCATGTATGTGTTTATATGTGTTCATTATGTATGTGCATATATGTGTTTATCTGTGTGTATGTATGTGTTCATATGTTTTCATTATATATGTGCATATATGTGTGTATCTGTGTGCATGTATGTGTTTATATGTGTTCATTATATATGTGCATATATGTGTGTATCTGTGTGCATGTATGTGTTTATATGTGTTCATTATATATGTGCATATATGTGTGTATCTGTGTGCATGTATGTGTTTATATGTGTTCATTATATATGTGCATATATGTGTGTATCTGTGTGCTTGTACGTATACACACATAAGTGGCGATTTGTATCTAAATTATGTATATTGATTTTAATACAATATATAATAATATAGTGAGAAACAATATCTGGCGTATATAAACGTAAGAGCTTATAAACGTTCATATGTCGGCCTAGCCTTTGCTATATACCGGTATGTTCACATACATACATAGACATATGCCATCCCTGCCGATGGATATCTCTGTGTGTTTTGACTGTTCCATGCCATGAGCAAGATAACATGAAAATGGGGCTAGCTTAACCTGAACCAGGGACCTGAACAGTTGATATTCTGGGTGGGGGCTGGCCTGGGGGGGGGGGGGGGGGGGTCATGGGTAGGCAGACATGCAAATGGGGCTTGCTTAACCTGAACCAGGGACCCGAACAGTCAATATTCTGGGGGGGGGGCTGGGCCTGGGGGGGGGGGGGGCTGGCCTGGAGGGGGAGGGGGGGGGGGGGGGGGGGGGGGGGGCATGGTTAGGAAGACATGCAAATGGGGCTTGCTTAACCTGAACCAGGGACCTGAACAGTCAATATTCTGGGGGGGGGGGGGGGCATGGGTAGGCAGACATGCAAATGGGGCTTGCTTAACCTGAACAGTCAATATTGATTACTGTAATCCATAGCTTTTCTCTACAGCTCCGAGCAGCAGCTTCTTGGCAGATCCCCTGACTGGCTAGTCAGCCGTACCTGATGCAACCTAGTGCGCCTTGAAGCTGACACAACCAGCTTTCCTGTACTGTTGATATCTTGGAGCTTGGCCCAGTGGATGTCTCGGGGAGCTGCCTAGAAGCTGATGTGAGTAGCTGAGAAGGTGCTGCTCGTGGCTGAAATAAAGTAAAATTAAGCTGTTACCCAAAACCTCTGATTTTCCATCTCCAGTGTCTACGAGGAGCTCTTCCGGAAAATCAAAGAGGTGGACATTCTAAAACTCAAGCAGAGTGAAGATCTCGAGCGCTATATCAAGCTGGACCAGTACCTCCAGGAGGTGAGTAAGTGATACGCCCGGTTTGCTACAGATGCCATAATGTGAGATATGTTATAACATGATATATATAAGGGCGCGGACGACTGCTGAGCGCCCAAGAAAGTTGTAAAAATACTAAAATGTAAATAACTTTGTCCAAACTTGATATTTGTATCTATTGGTTGTATGGTTGGAAAAGCCTTGATGATATATATGTAGGGATCGGCAATATGATATCATATGATGCCGGCGGTCTGACTAGGTAACTTTGGCCTGCGGAATCATATCTATGATATTAAATCATATGATTTTGGTATGATATCATATGGTATCATACTCATCTTGGGCCAAAATCATATGATATGCCGATCCCGATATATATGTCAAGGTAAGTGATTGGAGGTCCAGGAGGTGAGTAAATGTAAGTAATACGAATGGCTCAATGGCTGAGCTCCTTGAATGACGAAGGTGCCTGATTCGAATCCCCACGGGTGCGCTTTAGTGTTCGCGGTCGCTGTCAACCGCCATGGTAGCTTTGTTCAGGTAAAGTAGCAGCCCGTTCCCTACCGCCATAAGACAGGGCACCCTTAATACTACGCCCCACCAGGCGTTATCAGTACCTCCAGGAGGTGAGTAAATGATACGACCAGTTTGCTACAGATACCGTGATATAAGGTAAATGTTACTATACGATATGAATGATAATATGTGATAGATATATGTCATGATATGTTAGCTATACGTTACCATATGATATATAGTTGCTACCATATGATATATACCGGTAGCTGTTAGAAATAGAAATTGAAATTGTTACATCCGAGTAATGTGCCACTCTCAGGACGTGAAGTTAAGGACACCACTGCGTAAGCCGGAGCTAGCAGTAGTCACCATGGTAGCTGTTATTATATTATATACTAATGCTACTATTATACTATTATGCTACTATTTACTATATATAGATAGATGCAACTATGCAATATTTAGGGTTCGAAGGTTAGGGCTAATCGCGGATCAAATTAGCCATAATAGGGCTATTAGCTAATTTAGCCAAACGTAGCCAAAATAACCCAAAAGAAATTGCCATATGTTCAGGGGAGTGTTGTTATGCATCCTACTGACTTTTGTGGCAATTGCGTATGATCTGACCATCATAAATTCATGATGAAGTATTTATAAGTGGTTCTTAGACTAGTAGGGTTACCAGGGATATTTTTTTCGAATCAAAAAGAGGAAATCTTATTCCTTTTCCTTTTTTTCCTCCTTTTTTTCCTCCCAAAACAGGCTCCTTATTCCCATTTCGGTCGATTTGGGTCATCTTTAGTCAATTTCAGTAAAAAGAAGAAAACACTTTTTTTAGGTTTCTTATTCCGGCAATTTGGGAAAAAAACGGGGTCTCGTATTCCGATCGGAATATATTCCAGAAAAAATATCCCTGGGGGTTACATGGACACATTGTGCAGTCGCCCTTGATTATCCCAATAAGGCAATAGGCTAATATGCTGATATGCTAATTTCATTGGTAACACATCTCAACTCTCATAATATTATCTGCAGTGATTGTTTTCAAATTTGAAAGTGGGTTTTTTCTAGCTTTATGGTTTTAGCCCTCCTCCAGGAACAGCGTTTTGGTGCTGTATAAAGCTTTTTGTAGCTTTTTAGGGCAATTTAAGGGGGGGGAGGGGGGGGGGGGGAGTACCTTTTCATTTACTTTTTTATTGCGACAATTTTGCTAAAACGGGGTCAAAACTAGCGATCGCTATATATAGCAGAAAAATATCCCTGATTATCTGACATTTTGTGGCCGTGCAAATTTCAGAAAAAGATAAATCACTCAATAGGGCGTTAAACGATCAAATTGCTCGTTGTTGGACTTCGTGGGCATGGTATGTATGGTATGCTCACGGTTCATTTATTACTCTGAACCATGTACTGCTATCCCCTGATGCCACCATGTACTGCTATCTTGTACTGCTATCACCTGATGCCACCATATACTGCTATCGAGTACTGCTATCACCTGATGTCATCATGGACTGCTATCACATGATGCCACCATGTACTGCTATTAAGTACTGCTATCACCTGATGCCACCATGTACTGCTATCACCTGATGCCATCATATACTGCTATCACCTGATGCCACCATGTACTGCTATCACCTGATGCCACCATGTACTGCTATCACCTGATGCCACCATGTACTGCTATCATGTACTGCTATCATATACTGCTACCACCTGATGCCACCATGTACTGCTATCATGTACTGCTATCACCTGATGCCACCATGTACTGCTATCATGTACTGCTATCATATACTGCTACCACCTGATGCCACCATGTACTGCTATCATGTACTGCTATCACCTGATGCCACCATGTACTGCTATCATGTACTGCTATCATGTACTGCTATCACCTGATGCCATCATGTACTGCTATCACCTGATGCCACCATGTACTGCTATCATGTACTGCTATCACCTGATGGCACCATGTACTGCTATCAAGTACTGCTATCATGTACTGCTATCATGTACTGCTATCACCTGATGCCACCATGTACTGCTATCATGTAATGCTATCACCTGATGCCATCTTATACTGCTATCACCTGATGACTCCATGTACTGCTATCATGTACTGCTATCACCTGATGACACCATGTACTGCTATCACCTGATGACACCATGTACTGCTATCATGCACTGCTATCACCTGATGACACCATGTACTGCTATCATGTACTGCTATCACCTGATGCCACCATGTACTGCTATCAATTACTGCTATCACCTGATTCCACCATGTAATGCTATCACCTGATGACACCATGTACTGCTATCAAGTACTGCTATCACCTGATGACACCATGTACTGCTATCACCTGATGCCACCACACCCAAGCTTCTCAGATTCAATCTTGCCCACATCACAAAACCCCAGATCACCACCACCTTCAGTAACACTGAAGCCACCTTCCACCTGGGTGACCGACTAGTTATGACTGCCCTGGAGCAAAGGAACCTGTACATGGTCCCCAAGTTAATGACAACACCTGGTGGGGCGTGGGAGCCTCGTATTACGGTGGTAGGAACGGGCTGCTACTTAACCTGGACAAAGTGATCATGGCGGTTGACAGCGACCGCGAACACTAGAGCGCATCTGCAGGGATTCGAACCCCGCACCCTCTGCCTGATTTCAACGAGCTCAGCCATTGAGCCAATCATCAAAACGGGAGATACATGGTCCCCACCTATATGGAGGGAAGGCTGTATAGTTCTATCCCATGTGATGATGTAATTTTGGGCAGCCAACCAGGTCTGTTGGTGATCTGACTTCCCCTGGTAAGGGTGTGACATCACACCAACCAGGTCTGTAGGTGATCTGACTTCCCCTGGTAAGGGTGTGACATCACACCAACCAGGTCTGTAGGTGATCTGACTTCCCCTGGTAAGGGTGTGACATCACACCAACCAGGTCTGTAGGTGATCTGACTTCCCCTGGTAAGGGTGAGACATCACACCAACCAGGTCTGTAGGTGATCTGACTTCCCCTGGTAAAGGTGTGACATCACACCAACCAGGTCTGTAGGTGATCTGACTTCCCCTGGTAAGGGTGTGACATCACACCAACCAGGTCTGTAGGTGATCTGACTTCTCCTGGTAAGGGTGTGACATCACACCAAACAGGTCTGTAGGTGATCTGACTTCCCCTGGTAAGGGTGTGACATCACACCAACCAGGCCTGTAGGTGATCTGACTTCCCCTGGTAAGGGTGTGACATCACACCAACCAGGTATGTAGGTGATCTGACTTCCCCTGGTAAGGGTGTGACATCACACCAACCAGGTCTGTAGGTGATCTGACTTCCCCTGGTAAGGGTGTGACATCACACCAACCTATCTACCAACTGACCTTTCCAGCAGAATTGTCCCAGCTCCCTCGCTTCTCGCTCAGATACAGCTTTGCAACTTGAATTAGGAAGCGTACTAAGTTGTCACAATTGACTTGCTCTGTTGGGAGAGTGGAAGCTTCGCGAGAAGTTGCGTATGGAATGGAAACGCCCCTTTCAGTGATATACAATGGTCTAGAGGTAGACCAGATTCCGTGAGGATGAAGAGTCGGGGGTTTGACTCCCCCTTCTGTCGCTCTTGGCGTTGCAGGTCGTTGTCAACCGCGATGGTAGCTTGTCCAGTTGAGGTAGGAGACCGCTCCCCACCCGCGTACGACGGGCTTCCTTCACACCACGCCCCACCAGGCGTTGTCATTACCTTTGCGGATGGAAATTGCGCATTCCTGCAATCGTCGTTACTAAGCCTGGAAGTTCAGTAGCGGATGGCAAGGAATGGGAAATATGCTGATGCACTATTCGAAGAAGGACGCATAATGGGAAAATAAATTGCAAGTTTCAGCGACAGTCGACGACACAAACCTGTACTTCCTACCTCTAAATCGTATTGCTTACCTTTAACTAGCGCTAACTACAAAGCGCTGACTAGCTAAGACCTCCTCCCCCCCCTCCCCCTTCAAACCCTAGTGAACCCCATGCTATGATCTGATACGTAGATGTTACTATAAGATAGATAGATATAATTTTTTTCTTTTTAATTGATGCATACTTGTAGGATAAATAGATTTTAATATATATATATATATATATTTTTTTTTTTTATTTTTTTTTTTTTATGTTTTTCACTGAGTGCTAACATGAGCCCAGCTGTACACATGGCATTTAGTAGCTTCTAGATAGCCTACACGTAGCTTACCTCTCAGTACCTTCTATGCAGCGACAGGGAAGCTGACTGGGTTGTCCTACCCTGCAGGTGACTGACCTATTTTTAAAACAATTAGCCCTCTCAAGATATCGCATCAGAACTTGTTACAGAATAGTGGACGGTCACCACTAAGTACAATGCCTATCAATGCAGTACAGATATGAGAAATATGTGCCAAACATGACGGGTTGTCCTACCCTGCAGGTGACTGACCTATTTTCAAAACAATTAGCCCTCTCAAGATATCGCATCAGAACTTGTTACAGAATAGTGGACGGTCACCACTAAGTACGATGCCTATCCATGCATTAATAAAGGTAATGATAACGCCTGGTGTGGCGTGGTGTTAAGGGAGCCCGTCATACGCGGGTGGAGAGGGGTGTCCAAACTCAACTGGACAAGCTACCATCGCGGTGGACAACGACCTGCAACGCAAAGAGCGACCGGAGGGGGAGTCCAACCCCCGACTCTTCATCCTCAGGTGATCTGGTCTACCACTAGACCATTGTAAATCACTGAAAGGGGCTTATCCATGCAGTGCAGATATGAGAAATATGTGCCAAACATGACGGGTTGTCCTACCCTGCAGGTGACTGACATAAACCGGCAGCAGCTGCAGATTAAGGATGAGCAGATCGCTGAGCTATATCAGGAGTTACTCAACCAGGCACAGCAGGACGGGGCGCCAAGAGGGGAGGGGGGAGATATGGATGTGGAGCGGCCAGAAGGGGGAGGACAGGGGGAGGGAGAGGATGCTCAGGGTGGGCAGCAGCAGTTCCATGCAGCAGCAACCGCAGCAGCAGTAGACCGTAGCAAGCAGCAGCAGCAGCAGCAAGGGCTAGAGAGTCAAGCTCCCAACTCCCACGATCCCCGTTTGCAGCGATCACAGGGGCAGCAGCATAGGCATTCGGCAACATAAGAACTATCTACATATGGCCTCTACACACAGCCAGCACAAGAGCCTGACCACACTCAAAATCAGCATGTGCAGCGTACTGTGGGAATTCCAGCAACATACGTACTATTTACACATGGCCCCTACACACAACCAGCACAAGAGCCTGTCCACACTCAAAATCAGCATGGGCAGCGTACTTTGGGAATTCCAGCAACATATGTACTATCTACACATAGCCCCTACACACAACCAAAGCAGGAACTCATCTCAGGCTGGGACTCTCCTTAAATAAATTAAAACAAAAATAAATCTCAACTTCCAAGATATGTCACAATGACACTTCTAAGGACGTGGGACTAAGGGAACCGGCTCGTAAGTATGTGATGGACGGGCTTACATCACACCTAGAGTCCAATTACCATGCCGGTCGACGACCCTCCGGGTGGGCCCAGGTGACCTCAATGGGGTTCGAACCAGCAACCTGATAGGACCCCGCACCTGCTTCCGTCCGAATCGGGATCGCTCTACTCACCTTATGAAAATGCCCCAGGCCTAGGCTCTGGGAGAGATTCATTGCCTGGTATGTCTGGCGCTGCTGTGGTCCAAGGGCCCAACTCAGGCAGGCAGTCTCCTGCGGTTGCTACCCCCAGCATAGCCTATGTGGGAGGCGCGGTGGTTGGTCTACCTGGAGCTGAAGTGCAGGGGCCAAACCCAGGCAGGCAGCAGGCAGTCCCCCCCAGATGCTACCCCAGGCTAGCCCATGTGGGAGGCGCAGTGCCTGGTCTTCCTGGCCCTTCACCACAAGGTCAAAAAATGCGATAATAATCGCACAATTAAATTATCATCACAGCTGAGATGTTGTAGAATTGTAGAATTAAATTATCACTGTAGCACGAACTCAGGGCCCCTGTCGGTTAAACGATTGTTTGGGGCTCAGTTCATTAGTACTTGTTCTTTTAAAGCCCTTCCTATACGGTTGGGCAAGTCCCTATTTGGCCTACCCCTGGACTGTAACATTCATACATACACAGGTTCCAAGCCCAGGCCGGCAGCCTTCTGACAATGATGCACTATCTCTGTGAGTGTTATAGACCGGTTCTCCCGGTCCCGCTAGAGTGTCCTAGTGCGCCAGGCTTCCCGCCTGGCAGTCTCAGCTGTAGTGCCTCTGCCCGATAGGGCCTGCACCCAGCGGCGTCAGTACCCTGATGTACTGTCGCCTTTCCTCTCTTATACCTGCCCTGTCGCCTGACATGGCATCTCGCATTTGTAAGCATACATTGCCCACAGTCCCTTCCCTGTGTCGTTTCAGTTATAACACTCCGGAAAGCTATAGTGAGGCCTTTCCACACCGCATCAAATGGAGCCTCGCATTGCTGACTGCCAGCACGTGCAGTGTAGTGTGGGGCGTTATATTGATGTCAGCACATGAACTGATACTGGTTATCTGATATAATATCGTTGACAAAAAAGTAAACAAACATATTAATTTGCCATTATGTAGATTGGATTTTGTTGAAAAGATCTGCCAGGAAATTTGGAACCTGGTAACATGCCCCTATCCTTCAGCAATAGGCTGCCCGTCACAGCTCTTATTTTCGGCCGGAAAATCGAATTTACGGTATGTGCAATTATTCAACTCTCCTGAATTTGTGCGGCACCATATGATCTGCAACAGAATTTTTGGAACCAGGTCACATACCATAGCTTTTACTTTCAGCTCCGAGCAACAGCTTCCTAGGAGCTCCCCTGACTGCCTGCACAATCCAACCTAGCGCAACTAGAGCACCTTGAACCGGACACAATCAGATGTCCAGAACTGCTGTAATATGGGTTTTTTGCATAGTGACTGGCTCGGGGAGCTGCCTAGAAGCTGCTGATCAAAGCTGAAATACATGTGTACTTCTACAGTCAGAAAGGATCCGCGATCCGTGCTGCTATCCAAGTACGCAGTACGTAGTTCAGAGTCCATTGCTGCCACGATTGCCGCGCTGTCAACGCGTTCCACCAGCTAGGGTCGAACACTTGGGTAGAGTTTAGGAATTGCATTCGGTTGCAGTTGCAGGTTTGCGCTGCCTTCCCTTTATGGATAGTCGCGCCGAGGGCATGTATATTTAACCAGACTCTAGGCTGCCAAGGAAATAAGTGTCTACGAGCAGCTTGCAACCAGAACTCCTCCGCTCGCACACCCTCTGGCGTCTTTGCTAAGAGACTCCGGCAGGCTGATCGGAATAACGCATCAATATGGCGTGCAATAGCCAGGCGGGTCAATAAAGATGCCTTAGTCCCAACCGACGATGCGTTGTGGATGTGCCATGAAGCTCTGCTGCCTTGCTTCGACTCAGAAACGCGAGGCACGTGGAGACTGGTGAGCAAACGAGCTTGCCAGGCCGTTACAGCTGCGACCCGATGCATAACCTGGGACGGCGACACCAACAGAGTGAGTTGCTGAGTTGCTGCTCCTGGAATCTGCATGCGTTTGCACGTCTACGTTCTGCTTGTGCTTAGGTTGAAATCATACGGGCAAGAGGGGCAGAGTATCTCTAGACCCCATGAGAACTCCTATGTTAACCCAGATCTTGACTGCTTGCCATTAAATATTGTCAGCCATCGTCTTGTGGATAGTGGTTGGATTAACAAAGGCATTTGTGATTTGATTTCTGTTTGCAGCTTCTTTTAAAATCGATTCCAGTTCAAAGACCATTAGATAAACAGGTCAGATATCGATTTATCTGCCCCATGTCCGAGGATAGCTCACAGCTACGATGATCATCCCCATCTTAGCAAGCCACAACCCTTTCATGTTGCCCTGCAGAAGTATGGTGATCCCGGCACGAGTATCCTTCACCAGTGTGCTGCGCTACAGAGAGTACGCATATTGAAAGCTCCTTCTGGTTATACCCTGTCTGGTCTGCCACACAGCTTGCGTGCCCTAGAGGTGCAGTTTAGGTATGATCAGCAAGTACCTCGAGGAGTTCAAGAGCTGGGTGATCTTCAGATGTATGCTACTTTGTATCCTTGCACAGCCCTGACTGAGCTTGAGGATGCTTTTCTGCATGGCTTTGCAGATACCAGTCTAGCTCCTTTGGAGTTCTGCACTGCCTTGCGCTCCCTAAACCTCCACATGAAACACTTGACGAGCATATCATCCTTGTCAGTTTGCTGCAATCTAAATACACTGATTCTGAACGGCTGTGGTCGTCAAGTGCAGGATATCACAGCCCTGTCAGCGTGTTGCAATCTGCATACACTGGAGCTGATCGTTTTTGAGCAACTGCG
Organism: Chlamydomonas sp. ICE-L; assembly: GCA_013435795.1. Taxonomy (NCBI): domain Eukaryota; kingdom Viridiplantae; phylum Chlorophyta; class Chlorophyceae; order Chlamydomonadales; family Chlamydomonadaceae; genus Chlamydomonas; species Chlamydomonas sp. ICE-L. The sequence continues at coordinate 90,917 of JACBWV010000108.1, forward strand.
GGACATTGCACCCTTGTCAACGTCTTCCAACCTGCATACGCTGAGACTGTCTGGTTGTAAGCAACTTCAGGATATGACAGCCTTGTCAGCGTGTGGCAATCTGCATACCTTGGAATTGAGTGCTTCTCGGCATATTCAAGACCTCACAGCCTTGTTAGGGTGTCGCAGTCTGCATAGTCTTAAACTTGAGGCTTGTCGGCAACTTCAGGACATCACAGCCTTGTCAACATGTTGCAGACTGCATACTCTGGAAATGTACTCTTGTGGACAACTTCAGGACATCACAGCCTTGTCAATGTGTCACAATCTGCATACCCTGCTTTTATGCCATTGTGGTCAGCCTCAGAGCATCTCAGCTTTGTCAATGTGTTCCAATCTGAATACCCTGGAGCTGGCTGGGTATGATCAACTTCATGACCTTGTAGCCTTTTCAGCATTTTGCCAGCTGCAAAGCCTGGCCCTGTTTGATTGTGACGTCCTTCACGACATCTCATCCTTGTCACTCCTTCGTAATCTGCGCACTTTGTGCCTGAAAGGCTGTGAGGTACTCCAGGACATCACTATTCTGTCTGCTTTTTGCTCTCTGCATACCCTGGACCTGTCTGGGTGTGACCAACTTCAGGACATCACAGCCTTGTCAGGGTGTTGCAGTCTGCAAATCCTGGATCTGTCTGACTGTGAAGAAATTGAGGATATCACAGCCTTGTCAGGGTGTTGCGATCTGCAATATCTGAATCTAAACGGTTGTAAAGCACAGCTTCAGGGCATCACAGAAATAGCAGCGCACTGTGTTGTAGATCAACCCTACTAAAGTTGCGTTGTCCGTGCGTCCGTCCGGGGCTCAGGGCTTAACTGGCAATGGTTCCGCTTATCTGGCAAGTGTATCCTGCTGATCTGGCACATTTTTCGCCTCGATCGTTGACTGCTGATCTGGCACATGTCCACCTCAACCCCCGATTTTCAAACTCTGCTGCAGTGACCAACAAGCTCTGCATGGGCGTCTAACCCTATACACTTTTACCTCCTCTTCTCCTTCTGCGTTCTCACTCTTGCCCACTCGCTGACTGCTTCTCCGTCGCAAGCTCCCCAGATCCTCGCTAAATCTTTCAATCCTCACACGCATGGACAAGCACTGGGAAGTTCGAATCAGCGACAGGCACATGTTAAAGGCCACTCTTGGCCAAACCTCAGTGGCAACAGGGGCAAAGCTCTGACTGGGAGCGCTTATGGCAGCCAATGCTTTGCACTGGGCGGGAATGCGTGCCCTCTTACTCGCTTCCGGCATCAATTCCTAAGAATTTTGCGCTCTATGCAGATTTTTCCCGGAGCTCTGACTGACAGCTGATCCCTGCTTTTCCCCCCTACTCTTTAATTCCAGCGTGGGCATAGCTGATAGCCAATGGGCATCGCATTTATTCCTGAAGCGATTTGTCTGCTTTGTAGGAACTGAGCTACTCTTGGGTTCATGAGTCTGTGGGGTGGGAACTGGGAAGGGTCTGCCCGCGAGTGGCTGCGCCCAACATGCTCCCTGGATGATATTTCCCCTTTCCCTCTCTCTTCGGGCAAACCTGAAAGGAATCGCATTGATACCTACAACGCTGTGTCTGTTTTTCAGGAATCACGCTGCTCTGTGTGTGGGGGTGGGGGGTGCATACATGCATAGGGAAGGTTGATAATGGTGGTGCATGTACATGTGTGTTGTGGCCATCTGCCACTCAAGTGTCCGTGTGATGGGGATGATCATGGCAACAGTGCACGATGACAAGCCACCTACTTTGAATGGGGATGGGAAATGAGTGGGTGATGGGTGGGTGACACTCCAGAAGTCATTCCATTGGGGGTGGTGGGGGGGAGGGAGGGGAGAACTCTGCCCTAGTATGGACAAAGCGGACGCGTGAGTGAGTTTCCACTGCTGTGCATGATGCTCATAAGTCCAGGCTGGCATCAATGGTGGTGGGGGTTGATGGTGATCGAGTGAGTTTCCACTGCTGTGCATGATGCTCATAAGTCCAGGCTGGCATCGATGGTGGTGGGGGGTGATGGTGATCGAGTGAGTTTCCACTGCTGTGCATGATGCTCATAAGTCCAGGCTGGCATCGATGGTGGTGGGGGTGATGGTGAGTGAGTGAGTTTCCACTGCTGTGCATGATGCTCATAAGGCCCCCTTGACTCCGTCAAGCCGAGGGCACATATTGAGTCCAGTTGGGCTCCGCCAAAAATATGATCATCATCATCACTGTTGTGGTATCCTTCCTTCTTCAATGCATTCCATGGCGCTAGAATGTGTTGACTGCCACTGGAAGCCTTTGGGGCTTTTCAGTCATCTACAGCTTTCCTTTTGGCTGCAATTGGTAGCGTTTCTTCACAGCTTTCAGGCTAGTTTTTTGCAGATGTTTTGGCAGAGCCCCCACTTCGAGGAGGCGGGAGCCCCCAGGGGTCACCCTGTAGTCCGTGTGTGTGGCTGTCTGACCGAGATGAAGCCTGACACGCCAGCCAACGGTCTCGTAACTAACCCGCTTCCGTTGCCACCTGTAGCTCTGTTGCGAGCACTGTCTGCCAATTCTTAGCGTCGTTTGCAACGCTGCATAGAACTTTTCAGTACAGTGCTGCAGCTGCCTTGTGTGGCTGAATCTCTAAGATGCACCAGATCTCCACCGCCCACTGTACCTCCATCCTAGCTACCCACCGTCACAAAGAGTCCCTGCCGCCAGGCGTGTGACCCACACTGTTTAGTCTGCCATGGTGGCAGTCCCCAGCTTCGGAGTACGGGACGGTCCCCTGAACACCTTAGTTACAGTCCAGGGGTAGCCAATAAGGTTTTTTTTATGTTTTTTTCTTTTTGCCCTCAGCAGCTAGGAAGCTGCTTGGACGCGCAGTTTTCTGTTTTCTTACTGCTTAGACGACCGTGAACTTGATTACATGGCTTTGGCCTGGGAGGTGCTCGCCGTCTTAGGCGAAGTCTTGTTTGTTTGTGTGCATGTATGTACGTAGTTTTACCGTCCACGGGTAGCCAAATAGGCTGAAAGGACTTGCCCAACCTTAAAAACAGGAAGGTTGTGTGCATTTGATTTTATCTTTTGATGAGGGCTGATAATGATACCGGTAGTGACCCATTGCCCTAGTCTTCTTTAAGAATGCTGAAGATTTGACGTGGGCAATTGGGCATGCTTTATAACGCTACAAAATGTCAAAATAGGTAACATAGCAGTTTGTATGCAGCTCGCCACTTCCTGATTCTTACCTTCAAATGATTTAGTTTATTTATTTAAATCATGCGAATTTAGTTATTTAATCTGCTTAATATTCTCCCTGCTTTCCGTGAGTATCGCACAGTGCGCCTACTACTTTTGTAGGAGTGGCAACGCCAATGGAACTGAATCTTCGGTGTCGCTGGTTGTTGTCGGGGGACCCACCTCCTGGTGTGAAATTCCTTTCACAAATAAAAAGGGATATCATTAGTCCAGTACTTGGAATACCTTGTGTGTGTGTGAAACTTTAACTTGTGGGTGTGTAAACCGCCTTTTCCAGGTGTCTTCTTCCTGTTGCTCCCTGCCTTGCCGAGGTGCATCCATATCCCAGTGGTCAGGGGGCGGCATCAGATGGCAGGACACTTAGACTGAGTTACAAGTGTGATGCGTTCGTTCTACACCCCTTGAGATCTACAGTACATCACGGGTGGGCAAGTCCCTATTTATTTATAAGCCTATTTGGCGTACCTCTGGACTGCAACCTACATACGATACATCCCGTTCGTTCCTACCCTCCTGCTGATACCGGTAGTAAGACAGGGTGGTGAGGTTGAATCCCCTGACGACTTCTGTATCCTGGACCCAGGCGACTCTTAGACTGGTGGTGACGATGTAATTGGTCATGTGTCGGCACCTCACATTCTCACACATTGGTGCGCCTACTCTTTTGTAGGACTGGCAACTCCATTCGAACTGCATCCTCGGTGTTGCTGGTTTGTGCTGGGAGACCCACCTCCTGGGGTGCAAGTCCTTTCACAAATACCGTAAAAAGAAAAAGGAATGAAGTCTACAAGTGTTGGCGCACCAACAACTCCTGTCCTTTTGTTTGCCCGCTCGGAGCCAGTTTAGATTTTACTCGGCAGCAAGGCAAAGCTAAGTGTCCGTGATATTCTGAGTTAATGGTCCTATTCCAGTACCTGCTTTGGAGCAAGGTGATACGGATCTCCATGGGTTTTCTTTGGAGCTTTGCCAGTCTGCCAAGGTAACCCTCGAGTCTTTGCTATTCGGAATCTTTATAATCTGCTTCAGAAACCTAGAGAAAAGCATGTCAACTCCACGTCTTAGTTTCGAGCTGAGCCCCCATATTTATAGGGACCGGCATATCATATGATATGATTGATATCATGTTGCCGTTCCCTACATATTTCACATCAATATAACGGTAATACCGGTAGTGACAGGAAATTGAACCTGAATTGGTGGATAAAGACTTATGCATGATGCTGGTAATGACAACCGATTCCTTTGAAGAAGGGAATTGAATTGAATTCAATGCAAAAATGCCCTTCTTAGGATGGCCAAGGAATTCCTGGAGCCCCTATGGTTACCCGTTGTCTGTTTGTCCATCCGACCGACCGACCGACCAACCGACCGACCGACCGACCGACCGACCGACCGACCGACCGACCGACCGACCGACCGACCGACCGACCGACCGACCGACCGACCGACCGACCGACCGACCGACCGACCGACCGACCGACCGACCGACCGACCGACCGACCGACCGGCAAAGAAATTGAAGCCTGACACGTCAGCCAACTGTCTCACAACTAACTGGCTTCGGTCAGCTCCAGTCCGTTGCCTCCAGTAGTTCCGTTGCCAACACACTCCGTCAATTTTCCGCTAATAATAACAACGCTGCATAGGACTTGTTGAATTCAACTCAATTGATAAAGACTTGTGCATGAAGCTGGCCACGACAGCTGATTCCTTTGAAGGATGGAAATACCTTCATTTTTGTATCAACAATTGCGATATAAAATTGAACCTGAATTGGTTGATAAAGACTTATGCATGGAGCTGGTCATGGCAATTGATTATTTTAAAGGATGGAAAGACATTCAATTTTGATAAACAAATGCAATAAAAATCGCACAATTAAAGTGTCATCCCATATGGGATGATGATTTAATTACATTTTATAATTAAATGATAACTGTAGCACGAACTCAGCGTCCCCGTCGGTAAAACGATTGTTTGATGTTCACTTCATCAATGTCTTTTTGGCGGAGCCCCCTCTTCGAGGGGGCGGGAGCCCCCATGTTTACCCATTTGTCTGTTTGACCGGGGAAAAACTTGAAGCCTGACACGTCAGCCGACGGTTGCGTAACTAGCTCCATCGTTGCCACCTTTCGTTCCGTTGCCAACACACTCCGCCAATTTTCCGCGTCGCTTGCGACGCTGCATAGGACTTGTTTCTTTTTAGCCCTTCCTGTCACGGTTGGGTTAGTCCCTTTAGCCTATTTTTACTGCCGATGACGGCGAGCAGCCAAATTGCTGGCTGAAGCTATGTAACCAAGTTCAAGTTCAAGTTAGCCTATTAAGCCTACCCCTGGACTGTAACAAACACATGTCAGAGGGGTGAACTACAGGCACACGGATGCTATATCGGCATCTAGATCTAGACCTGTAGTTCACCCTTCTGACAACATACATACATGAGTGCTATGAGGCTATCAAACAATCGACACTGTATCGTCGGGTCATCGATGCCCTCTTTTTGCGTGTTCATCAATCCAAGCATTGTTGCTTTTGCTGACATAATCATAACTTGCCCTTCTTTCACCGGCCCTGATGACCAGTGTAACCATATACCTAGGTACTCATATCCCTCTAATTGACGGAGCCCCCCACCCCCCCCCCACCCCCCCCCCCCTTCTGAGTTGTGGGGGGGCCCAGATTCACCCCATTGTCCTTCTGTCCGATTGACGACCGAGACGAAGCCTGCCACGTCAGCCATCCGTCTTGTAAGTAATTGGCTTCGGTCCGCTCCATTCCGTTGATTGCCACCTATCACTCCATCACCACAGTTAACTTGGCCCGATGGCAGTAACCCGACACTGCCTAGGACTTCTTCCAACAAGCTCCCTTCAGCGATATGATGCTTGTTTTGTTTTGCATATAATACTGTACCGGTATTGTGTATGAACAAGCATAATGTGCCGCTAACTCACGTGATACTAATATTTGAATTTAGATTTTGAAGATCAACCAAACAAAGAAGGCAACTTGGCCCGATGACTTCGCCTTTTGATCGTCGCAGCCGGGGAATAGATCACTAGGCAGGGTCCGACCCGAGTACCAATCTCGCTCCACCATCGAGCCTGCCCTGAGCCATGAACATTACAGAGAAGATGCGATTAACGGTAAGCTTAGGCACTCATGCCAGAGATGAAATTCGCTGGAAACGTCGATGGGTTGAGGGTAAAGTCGAACCGCAGACATTCGCCGCTTGCGGTGAAGTCTGTACGTTTAGGGTTTAGCGTTCCCCGAGCGGTGTACGGGTCAGAATGGTCACCATAACCGGAAGAGTCCCCGGTTCGAATCTGCACC
>JACBWV010000108.1:102500-107500 GCA_013435795.1 Chlamydomonas sp. ICE-L
TCACAGCGTCTTGGAATCCCTTGATGGTCTTGCCTGTACTCCTGCCCAACTCAGGCAAAAGCTTACTGGGTCCAAACACCATCGCAGCCACACCGACACACAGGGCTACCTCAGGCAAGCCCAGGCCAAACAGACCTTGACACGTTACCAGGCGGTTTCGGGACAGCGGAGCTTGACAGAAGATGGAGGGGACCTGTTCGAGGGGAGAACCGGTGGGAGCTGTTTGATTACAGTCTGCACCCATGAGGGAGGCGTAATAGTATTTATGATACCCATGTTAACAACCTGGGGGCGAATCCAGTTGGATAATTGCCCCTGTTGCCAAGGTTGGCACAGGGTGGGGTGAACTCGGCAGCATAGCTTTTCTTTTCAGCTACGAGCAGCAGCTTCTAGGTAGCTCCCTGATCCAGCCACTGGTCCAAGCCCCAAGATGGCAACAGCACAGGAAATCTGCTTTTGTCAGGTGCACTAGGTTGCATCAGGTTTGGCTGACCAGCCAGTCAGGTAAGGGGAGCTACCTAGAAGCTGCTCGTAGCTGCAAAGCTGCTTGTGTCAGCTTCAAGGTGCACTAGGTTGCATCAGTTTTGGCTGACTAGCTAGTCAGAGGAGCTGACTAGAAGCTGCTGCTCGTAGCTGACAAATCTATGCGCTGCAGACGGTTAGACGTCTTAAGACGCAACAAACTATGATACCATTCTTGCTTTCCATGTGAACTTTGCCCCCAAGCGGTGAGCAGCCCGAAGACGGATAAACCATGTGATCGAACCGAACACAAGACCGTACCGTTTGGACAGGCTTGGCGTTGGGGGCCGTGAGTCTGGAGGATCGGGAGACTGTAAGAGCAGCGGGCTTGGCTAGGGTATGCATGGCGACGAAACAGGTAGTCCCAAGAGAGTGGAGAGCGGGCGCGTGAAGCTAACTGGGTGATGGAAGTGGGGACGGTTGGGTGAATTAATTGAACTGACTCAGAGAAAGAGGACTGATGGAGGATTGGTCTAAGGAGCGAGGATTTAAGAATGTATTGGGCAGGGGTAAGACGCGATTAGCGAGAATGACGACGCTTAAGATGATGACGATGACTGTGTGATGAGTAGAGACTGCTGCCGATGGCATGATTTGGCTTGGCCCGGTGGGATCGACTGTGGCGTGGTTTCGCAGTGGCCAAAGTTCCGACATTGTATTATTGTGGGCCCAACTGGACCAAATGCGCCCGCAGCTTGACGGATTCAAGGGTGGCTTATGAGCCCCACAAACAAGTAAAGAAAATGATGCGTTGACAGGAGCACTCCTTTCACGCCCAGCAGATCCGGGCAGATCTCCCGTGACTTCTTCCAACTGCTATCGTACGTCGTACGATAGGCCTTATATCCAGCACCCCACGCCAACTCACACTCCCTCCTGCACGTGCGAACCGACTTGAGCTCGGACGACCCATGCGCATAATTGTCCATCGCCACTAACAATCATTCTCATCGCTGCTCTCCTGAGCTGAGCCCAGATTGCGAGATAGTTTTGCGCGAATTAGCTTATTTCTACTGTTCGAACGAGTCTATTTATAGCTACAACCTTCTACCTGACCCCCGAAGTATCAAGCATCATACATACTTTGAAGGATTACAGCTATAAAGGATATCCCACAGATCTTCCAGCAGTGTGAACAGCACAACACAATTTTGGGCTTGTTCTAGCCCCGCCCCCCCCCCCCCCCCCCCCCCCCCCCCCCCCCCCCCCCAAACACACACACACTCACACACACTCGAGGCAAAGGAGGAGACACACCAGCGTGGCAGCCCTGCAGGCTAGGCAAGCACCACCGCCACCAGCACCAGCACCCAGCATCAGCACCACCACCAGCACAACCAGAACCAGAACCACCGGAACCACCACCACCACGACCACCCAGCACCACCACCACCACCAGCCAGCACTACCCAGCACCACCACCACCAGAACCACCAACACCAACACCAACACCAACACCACCCAGCACCAGCACCATCAGCATGACCACCACCACCAGGTGACCCGTGCATGCCTCTATCATTCTTGCTAGGCCAATCTTGGCCCTAACCTTCAGGCCCACTCACTCCCCCGAGGTTTGTGCTGAACTTAGGACCCCCTATATATACACACAAGCACCTGGTCTCTGCTGCCTCTCGTCTAGGACCCACCAACAGCTGGCTCCAACACTCTGCGCACCATGAGCCACTTTCAATCTGCCTCCCCCTCCCCGCTCCCACGCACACTTCCCCTCCACCCCTAGTCGCCTCCCCCCACCAGCGCCTTCGATCTCCACCTGAAGCTCTCCCGCGACCATGGACCACCTTCACTGGCTTCTGGCCCGGGAGGAGAGGGCGAGGGAGCAGATGGATGAGAGCCAGGATGCCCCTCCCAAGCCCGTGCTACAACCCCCGTGGAAGACAGCAGCTGCTCAGAAGCTGCAGCAGACCACCCTTGACTCCACCAAGCCCTTGCTACAGCCCACGTGGAAGCTCACAGCAGGGGGTCAGTCCACATCCGGGGCAGCCACCTCTGAGCACCTCCATCCCTTCAGCACGCCCCCGGACCAAGCCGAAGCCCCCCCCAAGAACCCCCCCGTCCCAGCTCCCACCATCACCCGCTTCAGCTACAAGTCAGCGGAGCACCTGGAGGGGATGAAGTCATGGGACGAGAAGTTCCTGCAGCGTCTCAAGCGAGAGAAGGAGCGCAAGAACCGGGCCGGGGCGGGCCAGCGCCTGGCCATGGGCGGCGCTGGGGGTCCTGCTCGCCCCGTGTGGGGCAGCAGCCAGGGACGCAAAGTGTCCAAGATCGAGAGAAAGGCGCGCAAGACGTACGACCTCATTGCCAAGCTGCCCAAGTCACCTCAGATCTGCCTCCCTGTCGAGATTGCCGGGACCAGTTTGAGCACCATGCTGGGCGGTAGCTGCTGGCAGCAGAGTGCTTACACCTTCGGGAGGAATTTGTTAAAGAGGGCTTGTAAGGGTAGGACGCTTGTGACGGACACCAACCCGCTGGCGTTGCTGGCTGGGGTGGAGTTCACGCATGCAGCAGCAGGTGAGCGTTGTTTTTCAAACCCCAAACCCTAAACTACAACCCCCAACCCCCAAACTCCAAACCCCAATCCCCAAACTCCAAACCCAATCCCCAAACCCCAAACCCCAAACCCCAACTCCAAACCCCAATCCCCAATCTCCAAACATCAAACCCCAAACCCCAGTCCCCAATCACCAAACATCAAACCCCAAACCCCAAACCCTAAACCCCAAACTCCGAACCCCAATCCCAAACTCCAATCCCACCCCCCAAACCCCAAACCCAAACTTCAAACCCTAATCCCCAATCTCCTAACATCAAACCCCAAACCCCAGTCCCCAATCACCAAACATCAAACCTCAAACCCCAAACCTTAAACTCCAAACTCCACACCCCAAACTCCAATCCAAACCCCCAAACCCTAAACCCAACCCCCAATCCCCAATCTCCAAACATCAAACCCCACACCCCTAACCATAAAACCAAAATTCTAAACCCCAAACCCCAACTCAAACCCCCAATCCCCAACCCCCCACCCCCACCCACAACTCCAAACTCCAATCCCCAATCCCCAAACATCAAACCCCTAACCCCTAACCCTAAACCCCAACTCCCAAACATGTAAACCCAAACCCCAATCCCCAATCCCTAAATCTAATTCTTAACCCCAAACCCTCACCCCCAAAACCAAAACTCAACCCAATCCCCCGAAAGCCCTTAACATCACCCCCCAACAAACCCCAAACGCCACGTTCAGGGCACACCATGGAGCCGCATGTGAGTAGGATGCCCCCCCCCCCCCCCCCCCCCACCCCCCCCCCCCCCCCCCCCCCCCCCCCCCCCCCCCCCCCCCCCCCCCCCCCCTTCTAAACCCCCCTATCACTAAACTCCCACCCCACCTTCACGGCCAGTTGCTACTTGCAAGAGCCTTCCTCACCACCCACCCCACCCACCCCACCACCCAACCCAGCCACCCACACCAACATGTACACCAAAGCCTAAACCCTAAAACCCCAATCCCTAAACCCCGAACCCCAACTTTCAGGTGCCCACCATGGAGCCGCATGTAGTAAGGGTGCCTGCCACGTCTACACCTGGGGTAGCAACGACAACTCCCAGCTAGGGCTCAGTGCACCCTACATCAGCCAGCTCACCGAGCACACCATTTACGATGTGGAGGAGCCACAAACAAAGGTGGGGGGGGAGGGGGTGGGGGAGTAAAGGGGTGAGTAGGGGTGGGCGGTGCGTAGAGGTGGGGTAGGGTGGGGGTGGGGAGGGTGTGCCAGCTAGGGCTCAATGCACCCTACATCGGCCAGCTCACCGAGCACACCATATACGATGTGGAGGAGCCACAAACAAAGGTGGGTGAATGTGGTTGGGGTAGGGGGTGGGGGAGTTCGGGGGTGGGGTGGGGTGGGGTAGAGTGGGTGTGGGTGGGGTGTGGGTGTGGGTGGGTGGGTGGTTGCGTGGTGTGGGTGTGGAGGGTGGGTGGGTGGGTGGGAGGTTGTGTGGTGGGGGTGGAGAGGGTGGGGTGGGGTGGACGAGGCAAAGTCAAGCTCTCAGTCGGCACAGGGGTATGGTAGGGGTGGGGATGGGTGGGTGGGGGTGTGGGTGTGGTGGGAGGTTGTGTGAGTGGGGGGTGGAGGGGTGGGTTGGTGTGGACGAGGCAAAGTCAAGCTCTCAGTCGGCACAGGGTTAGGTAGGGTGTTGTGGGTGGGTGGGTGGTGGGGCCTGCGTAGATAGAGCTCACTAGCACAACCGTTCAGCTCACTAATGGGGCACGGGCCTCCCCCCCTCCCCCCTCCCCCCTCCCCGTCTCCCCCCCCCCCCCCCCTCCCCCTTCCCCCCTCGCCCCCCCCCTCCCTCCCCCTCCCACCTACTCACCCCTACTTACCCCCCCTACTCAACCCCCCTCCCCCCCCCCCCCGCCCCCCCCCCCCCCCCACACACCAGGTTGACATGAAAGC
>JACBWV010000108.1:110000-160000 GCA_013435795.1 Chlamydomonas sp. ICE-L
AGTTTCTCTCTCTCACCGGAGCGGTGCGGGTCGAGGTGCCGGTGCTGGTGTTGTCATCGCTGTTGCGTGCGGCCACTCCCACACCCTCATCCTCAACAACTTCCACCAGGTGTGGGCCTGTGGGGCGAATGACGTAAGACAGCTAGGGCTGTCAGATGAGCGTGACAGGGCGGAGCCCACCCGTGTGTCTGGCCTGCCTTCATGCGCCAGCCTGGACGCCTCCGTCATCTCCGCAGCGCTGAGCTGTCAGGGTAAACTCCTCCTGTGGGGCTATGACGAGTTCCTAAACCCTGCCCCGGTCCTGATTAGGACCGAAGCCCCCAGGACCCTCCAAATCATGGTCCCTGAGTCTAAGGAACTCTTGGACCCGGCTAGCACTGGGCAAGGCCCCCCTGATGTGACAGGAGATGTACATGCTGATGTACGGCCCCCCACCCATGACACAATGGCCAGTGCTGGGAGAGATGCATCCTCAAGGGGATCTAGAGGCCGTTCACGACCAGATTCGCAACCGTACGGCATCCCCCTGGTCCAGGAGGTCAAGTGGTTGGGCGACCACAAGGTAGGCTTCACCTAATTGCAACACCAAACCAACAGCAACCACCCTCCACCCACCACCCACCGCCCAACACCCAACAGCAACCCCACACTGATCTCAAACAAAAAAGCCAGTCACGACCCGAGTCGTAACCGTATGGCATCCCACTGGCCCAGGAGGTCAAGTGGTTGGGCGACCACAAGGTGGGCTTAAGGTTTAGGGATTAGGGTTTAATAGTAACCCCCCCCCCCCCCCCCCACCCACCCACCCACCCCCACTCCAGACAAGACCAAAATAAAACTAAACACTAAAAACTAAAAAACTAAGAACACTCACGACCCATGTCGCAACAATAAAGCATCCAACTGGTCCAGGAGGTCAAGTGGTTGCGCGACCACAAGGTGGTCCTCAAAACGACAAAAACAACACGTGCAACACCAGCCCACCACCCACCACCCAACAGAAACCACGCACCACCCATTAGCATCCTCCAGGGGATCTAGAGGTCATTCACGACCCGCGTCGCAACCGTATGGCATCCCACTGGTCCAGGAGGTCAAGTGGTTGGGTGACCACAAGGTGGGCTTAGGGTTTAGGGTTTAGGGTTCAGCCTTTAATACCACCCCCACCCCACCACCCCACTCCAGACAAGAACAAAAAAAACTTAAGAAATTAAAAAAGCAACTCAAGACCCGAGTCGCAACCGTACGGCATCCCACTGGTCCAGGAGGTCAAGTGGTTGGGCAACCACAAGGTGGGCCTCAAAACAACAAAAACAACACTTGCAACACCAACCCACCACCCACCACCCACCACCCAACAGAAAACACACATCACCCATAAGCCTCAAGGGGATTTAGAGGCCATTCACGGCCTGGGTCGCAATCGTATGGCATACCACTAGTCCAGGAGGTCAAGTGCTTGGGCGACCACAAGGTGGGCTGAGGGCTGAGAGTTCAGGGGTTAGGTTTTTGATTGCAACCCCACCCCACTGTCCACCCCACCCCACCCCACCCCACTGTCCAACCCACCCCACCCCACCCCACCCCACTGTCCACCCCACCCCACCCCACCCCACCCCCCACCCCACCCCACCCCACCCCACCACTGTCCACCCCCACCCCACCCCCACTGTCCACCCCCCCCCACCCCACTCCTCACCCCACCCCACCCCACTGTCCACCCCCCCCACCCCACCCCACCCCACTGTCCCCCCCACCCCACCCCACCCCTCTGTCCACCCCAACCCCACCCCCCCCCCCCACCCCACTGTCCCCCCCACCCCCCCCCCACCCCCCCCCCCCCCCCCCCTGTCCACCCCACCCCACCCCCCCCCCCCCCCCCCCCCCACCCCACCCCACCCCACCCCACCCCACCCCACCCCACTGTCCACCCACCCCACCCCACCCCCACTGTCCCACCCACCCCACCCACGTCCCCCCCACCCCACCCCACCCCCCCCCACCACCCGCCCCCACTGTCCAACCCACTCCACCCACCCCCCACTGGCCCCCCCACCCCACCCCCCCCCCCACTTTCCCACCCTCCCCCCCCCCCACCCCCACCCCACTGTCCACCCCAACCCCCCCCCCCCCCAACTTCCCCTCCCTCCCCCCCCCCCCCCACACCCTGTCCCCCCCACCCCACCCCCCCCCCCCCACCCCACCCATCCCCCCCCCACTGTCCACCCCCCCCCCCCCCCCCCCCCCCGTCTCCCCCCCCCACACCCCCCCCCCCCCCCCCCCCCCCACTTTCCCACCCACCCCACCCCACCCCACCCCCCCCCCACCCCACCCCCCCCCACCCCACCCCACTTCCACCCCACCCCCCCCCACTGTCCGCCCCCCCCCACTGTCTCCCCTACCCCCCTGGTCCACCTCCATCCCACCCCACTGTCCATCCCACCCCCACTGTCCACCCCACCCCACCCCCTGTTCCACCCCACCCCACCCCACCTGCCATCCCACCGCACTTTCCACCCCTCCCCACCCACCCCACTGTCCACCCCACCCCACCCCCCACCCCTCACCCCACTGTCCACCCCACCACCCCCACCCCACCCCAACTCCCACACGCCCCCCCAACCCCAACCCACCCCACCCCAACTCCCCCACCCCACCCCACTTTCCACCCCACGCCACCCACCCCGACCTTTCCACCCCACCCCACCCCAGCCCCCACTCCACTTTCCACCCCACCCCAACCCCACCCCACCCCACCCCCACCCCACTTCCTCCACTCCCACCCCCCCCCACCCCCCCCCCCCCAACCCCCACCCCACCCCCCACCCCCCCCCACTTTCCACCCCACCCACTTTCCACCCCCCCCCACCCCACACCCCCACCCACCCCACCACACCCCACTGTCCACCCTACCACCACTGTCCACCCCACCCCACCCCCCCCCCCACTGTCCACCCACCCCACCCCGCCGCCCACCCCACCACCCCACCCCCCCCCCTGTCTCCCCCCACCCCACTGTCCACTCCCAGCCCCACCCACCCCACTTTCCCCCCACCCCAACCCCACCCCCCCCACCCCACTGTCGACCCCACTCCACCCCACTCCACTGTCCACCCCCCCCCACCCCAACCCACCCCACCCCACCCACCCCACCCCCCCCCACGTGTCCACCCGCCACCCCACCCGGCACCCCCCTCACCCCACTGTCCACTCCCACACCCACCCCACCCCACCCCACCGCCCCCCCCACCCACCCCCCCCCCCAACCCCCACCGCCCCCTGTCCCAGCCCCCCCCACCCCACTGTCCACCCCCCACCCCCCACCCCACCCCACTCCCCTCTGTCCCCCCCCCCCCCCCCCCCCCCCCCCCCCCCCACCCCCCCCACTGTCCCCCCCCCCACCCCCCCCCCCACCCCCCCCCAACCCCACCCCCCTGTCCACCCCACCCCCACCCCACCCCCCCCACTGCCACCCCACCCCACCCCCCACCCCACCGCCCACCCCACTGGTCCACCCCCCCCACCCCACCCCAAACCCCACCCCACTGTCCACACCCACCCCCCCACTGTCCACCCCACCCCACCCCACCCCAACTGTCCACCCCCCCCCCCACCCCACTGTCCACCCCACCCCACCCCGCCCCCCACCACCCCCACCCCACTGTCCCACCCCACCCCACCCCACCCCCAACTGTCCACCCCGCCCCACTGTCCCCCACCCCACCCATCCCCACCCCACTGTCCACCCCACCCCACCCCACCCCACTGTCCACCCCCGCACCCCACCCCACCCACTGTCCAACCCACCCACCCTACACACCCCACCCACCCCACCCCAACCCCACCCCACTGTCCCACCCCACCCCAACCCCACCCCCATTGTCCACCCACCCCACCCCACCCCACCCCCACACCCCACCCCCCCACCCACTGGTTCCACCCCCCCCCACCTGTCCACGCCCCCACCCCCCCCCCTCCCCCACCCCCCCCCACCCCACCCCCACCCCACCCCACCCCACCCCACCCCACCCCACCCACTTTCCACCCCCCCCCACCCCACCCCACCCCACTGTCCACCCCACCCCACCCCCCCCCCCCACCCCACCCCCAGCCCCCCACCTCCCACCCCCCACCCCCACCCCACCCCACCCCCCCCCCACCTCCACTGTCCCACCCCACCCCCCCCCCACCCCACCCCCCCTGTCCCCACCCCCCCCCCCCCACCCCACCCCACCACCCCCCCACCCCACCCCACCACCCCCCCCCCCCACCCCCCCCCCCCCCCCCCCCCCCCCCCCCCCCCACCCCACCCCCCCACCCCCCCCCCCCCCCCGCCCTCCACCCCACCACCCACCCCCCCCCCCCCCCCCCCCCCCCCACCCCCCACTTTCCACCCCCCCCCCCCCCACTGTCTCACCCCCCCCCCACCCAATGTCCACCCCACCCCCCCCACCCCCCCCCCCCCACCCCACTGTCCACCCCACCCCATCCCCCCCCCCCCCCCCAACCCCCCTGTCCACCCCCACCCCACCCCACTGTCCACACGCCCCCCCACCCCCCCCCCCCACCCCACCACCCCCCCCCCCCCGACCCCCACCCCCCCCCCACCCCCTGTGCCCCCCCTCCCCACCCCACCCCCCACCCCCCCCCCCCCCCCCACCCCACCCCACCCCACCCCACCCCACTGCTGCCAACCCCACCCCACTGTCCACCCCACCCACCCACCCACCCCACTTTCCACCCCACCCACCCACCCCACCCCACCCCAACCCCCACCCCACGTTCCATCCAACCCCACCCCACCCACCCCACCCCACCCCACTGTCTGCCCCACCCCGCCCACTTTCCACCCCCGTCCCACCCCCCCCACAGTCCCACACCCCACACCCCACCCCACCACCCCCCCCCCCACCCCACCCCACCCCACTGTCCACCCCACCCCCCCCCCACCCCACTGTTCCATCCCACCCCACCCCACCCCACCCTCCCCCCCCCCCCCCCCCACTGTCCACCCCACCCCCCACCCCACCCCCACTGTTCCACCCCGCGTCCCTGCCAATAACAAAATAAACTAAACAACTAAAATCCACCACCTCCTTCTCCTGTCGCAACCGTATGGAGGAGGTCAAGTTGTTGGGCAACCACAAGGTGGGCTTAGGGTTAAGGTTCGCTCCTTTGCCCTGAAAACATTAAATGCTCTAAATGGCCCTAAATGGCCATAATAAACTAGAAACATCTATGAAAAGCTATAGCTATAAAAGCTAAACAAACGCTGTCTCTGGTGGAAGCCTACACCCATACAGCTTGGAAAAACCCTCTTTCAGATTTGAAACAAAAATCCCTACCCTCTTCCACCACCTCCCCCAGGTTCGCTCCTTTGCCCTGGGAAAACATCACGCCGTTGTGGTGGTGGAGAACAGCTTTATGGTTCTAGGCCTCGTCCAGGGACAGCGTTTTTAAAGCATTTTATAGCTTTATACGGCCATTCAGGGCCATAGATTTGGGTTATTTATTGAGGCAATTTGGGCCAAAACAGGGTCAAAGCAGGGTCGAAACAGGGCCAATTAGGGCCTAAAAAGGGTCAATAGGGGTCAAAACAGGGTCGAAACAGGGCCAATTAGGGCCTAAAAAGGGTCAATAGGGGTCAAAACAGGGTCAATAGGGGTCAAAGCAGGGTCGAAACAGGGCCAATTAGGGCCTAAAAAGGGTCAATAGGGGTCAAAACAGGGTCGAAACAGGGCCAATTAGGGCCTAAAAGGGTCAATAGGGGTCAAAACAGGGTCGAAACAGGGCCAATTAGGGCCTAAAAAGGGTCAACAGGGGTCAAAACAGGGCCAATTAGGGGCTAAACAGGGTCAATTGGGGCCAAAACAGGGTCAAAAGTAGCGATTGCTCTAACGAATCCCTGCCTTTTCCACCGTCTCCCCCAGGTTCGCTCCTTTGCTCTGGGAAAACACCACGCCGTTGTGGTAGTGGAGAACAGGACCATGTTTGCATGGGGGGAGGCATCCTCATTAGGCTACACAGCTGTCAAGATGGCCACCCCTGTCAAGTTCCCCCCGGAGTGTACCGCAGCCCCCCAAGGCAGTACATTCTTCTCTCCTGGAGAAGCTGAGATGAGTGGCCCCAGGAGCGAAGTGTGATGGGCGGGGGGGGGGGGGGGGGGGGGGACGGTAGCCCTGCGCCCCCCTAGGCCCCTCGTACTGGCCTGCCTCCCACCCTGGGCGCTGCCGAAACCATGGGGGGGCCTGCCCTTCATGTGTGAGATCTAAACCAGGGTGTGGGGTGTACCAGCTGTTCACTGTGGACGGCGCACCCAAGTGGTGTGTTGACCGACAGTGCACGGTGACGGAATGGTTTTTCAAAGAGCACTCAGCACCACCTCGCCGGAATGTCCATGAATGGTGGTGTGGCAGGTACGGCAGATTGACTGGAGTGGGGTGGGTGGGTGGGTGGATCAAATACGGTAGTTGTATGGGTGTACTTGTGTAATTGTGCAGTGCAAGGGTGGCGGAGGGTTCCAAAAAGGGCAACAGCCAGCAGCCACCTGGCCGGATGTCCATGAATGGTGGTGTGGCAGGTACAGTAGATTGCATGTGTTTGTGTGTGTGTGTGTGTTGTACTTGTGTAATTGTGCAGTGTGAAGTGGGGGGTGTATGGCAGGTCACAGAGATTGCAATGTGTGTGTGGGTGTGTGTGTGTTGGTGTGTGTGTGTGTTTGTGTGGGGGGGGGTCAAGTACGGTAGTTGTATGCGTGTAATTGTGTGTTTGTGTAATTGTGCAGTGCGAAGGTGGGGGTGGAGGTTTAAACAACGCCAGCACAACCTGGGTCAATTGTCCTTAATCGTGATTTTTACAGGTCCGGCAGATGAGTGGTTGTGTGTGTGGTTGTGTGGGGGGGGGGGGGGGGTGGGGGGGGGGGCGGAGAACAGCACTGGTCCCCCCCCTCCCCCCCCGCCCCCCCACCCCCTCATCAGGGCCCCACCAGAGTGCCAATGGGACAGAGGGCCTAAGCTAGTCTTTCTGCCTCCCCCCCCCCCCACACACACACACACACCAACACCCACACCCCTATACCCATCCACCCACCCACCCACCCACCTCCTCACTCAACCACTCCTCCGATCGAGTTGCAATGACCCGGGGTGAAAAACCCAAGAAAATGCCTACCCACCCCCCCCACACACACCCATGCACCCCGCACCACCACCCACTCCCCTCCCCCAACCCCGCCCACAGCCACACCCACACCCACACCCACATTCACCCACCGCACCTCACCAGCCCCCCCCCCAGATGTTTCGATGAAAGGAGTCCCTCAGGTAGAATGCGCCCCCCCCCCCCCCCCCCCCCCCCATCCACGCACACACCTCTCTCACACACAAACACACATTGACTGGCAATCCCTAAGTACATTGAACCCCAGGAATCTGGGTGATAACCAAGGAATCGGTATTAAAACTATTACGTATGCGAAATTGAAATTGAAATTGTTACATCCGTGTAGAACCGTTACTCACAGGACGTGAAGTTAAGGACACCATAGCGTAAGCCGGAGCTAGCTATAGTCACAGACGTATGCGAATTGGATGATGTCAGGATAGAAACCATAGTTCAGCGTACACTAACTTATTAAACAATAGGGATGATATTAAATGTATAGCAAGACTACGTCTTCGAGCCCACAACTTAAATGTCGAATCAGAAAGGAGTACCTCTCGTTCTAGTAGAATTTGCAGGTGCGGCGATATGGTGGTTGACAGTAGAAGAGTAGTCCAAGATGAAATGCATTTCATTTTAGAATGTCCATTATGCGCTGAGAATAGAACAATATTTTTTGAAAAAATTAACATTGAACCTGAATTGGTGAATGATAAAAACTCCAGTATGAAGCTGGTCATGAATCCTGATTCCTTTGAAGGATGGAAATACTTAATTCAATTTTAAACAATGCGATATAACGCACAGATTAATATCATCCAGCTGTGATGATTATTTAATAATATTGTAAATTAAATTACATCACTGTAGCACGAACTCAGGGCCCCCGTCGGTTAAACGATTGTTTGGGGCTCAGATCATCAGCTTTTTCTTTTTAAGCCCTTCCTATACGGTTGGGCAAGTCTCTTTAGCCTATTTGGCCTACCCCTGGACTGTAACATACATACAAACACACACACACACACACACACACACACACACACACACACACACACACACACACACACACACACACACACACACATACATGCCCACACCCACCCAACCACACACCTCACCAGACCCCCCCAGAGTGTCGATGGCAGGAGGGCCTAAGCTAGGTGCTGCACCACCACCACCACACACATAAACATAACCACAACGCCACACACACACACAACACAACACATACACACACACACACACAACCAACATCATACAACACACACACACCACCCCACACACACACCCACACCCATGCATACACACCAACACACACACACACACACACACACCCACATACACCCACACACACACACCACACACATACATACATACACATCACAAAAAAAACACACACACACCACACACACAAACCTCATCACACACAACACAACACACACACACACCACACACCCACACCCCCCACACACACCACACACACGCACACCCACCCACATCCCATGCCCCCCCCCCCCCCCCCGACTTCCCCCCCCCGCTCCCCCATGACCCCCCCCCCCCCACCCCCCACCCACCCCCACCCACATACCCCCACCACCCACACACCCACACCCCCCCCCCATCACATCCAACCCACACACACCCACCCCCCCCACACCCCCCCCCACCCACCTCCCTACACCCCCCCCCACCCACACACCCACACACGCACAAACTCCTACACACCCCCCCCACCCACACCCACCCACCCACACACACCCCCACACCACAACCATCCATTCCCCCCCCCCACACCCCCCCCCCCCCCCCCCCCCCTCCCCCCCCCACCCCACACACCAAATACCAGCACCCCCACCCACCCCCACCCCATACATCCACCCCCCCCTCACACACACACACCCCCCCACACACACCCCTCCATCCCCCCACCCACACCCCCACCCCCCCACACCCACCCCCCCACACCCACACCTTCCTACCCCCACCCACACACCCCCACACCCACCCACCCCCACACCGGGCCTACCACCACCCACAAGACGCCCCCGCGCGGGCCCCCCCACGGCCCCCATCCATTGGCCGACGCAAAACCGTGCACGCCAACCAAACACCCCTCACGCAAAGACCCCCCCAAAATAGTGTCGATGGCAGGAGTCTAAGCTAGGTGCTGCAGGCACACAGACCGCGCCACCGGGGGGGACACACCACATTCGCGCTGGACACAGACGACAAACAACAGACACACCACACAACACACACATGCACACAGCATCACACAAAAGGCAACATACACACAACACACACACACATACATACACACGACGACACACACACACACAAACAACGCACACACACACCCAACACACAGGCATACATACACACAAGGGGACAGGGCGGCAAGCTGGAGAGTGAAAAAACAGGGGAAAAGGGGCATACACAGCACACACGACATTGACCCACAACACACACACACCCACACATGCATACAGCGAGCACCCCACACACACTACAAACACACACACCACACATACACACACAACAGCGCGGCAGCACAACATACACACAGGGGGGGGACTCACGTCACTCACACGATCATCACACCCACCCACACCCACACACGACACAGCCCACACAGAACGACATACACACACATCCAGCACACACAGGAATACAACGACACACACACCACACACACACACATCACACACAGCACCACACACAGCACATACAGACACACACACACCCACCCCACACACCCACACCACACACATACACACACACACACCCCCACACTCAGGGGGACTTTCCCTTCTACTCACTCACACACGTCACTCAGTCAGAGCATCACTCACTCACCCTCACTCCTCACGCACTCACTCACCAACTCACTCTACCTCCCTCACCCACCACACACCTCCCTCACTCACTCCCTCCCACCCCCACACTCCCCCACACACACTCCCACCCACCCCCCACACACACACCCCCATAACACACACACACCCACACCCACACACACACACACCCACCACGCACCCCCCCCCACCTTCATCACACTACATATGCATCCCCCTCACACACCCACACACCCACACACCTCCCTCCCCCCCCCCCCATAATAACCCTCCCCCCCCGAAACCCCACCACCCCCCCCCACCCACCCTCCACCACACACACAACCAACACCCCCTACACCACCCCTCCCCCCCCCCCCCAACCCCCCCCAACAAGGGCCACTCCTACCCCCACCCACAGAGGACCCATCACCCAACCCCAGACCCCCAAAGGAAAGACAACTCCACTAACACCCACACCTCCCCACCGCATCCCACCCACACCCCTACCTCCCCACTCACCCTCACCGCCCCGCGCCCACAGACACCAAAGGAAAGAGAGGGCCCCCCGTCCCTCAGCTACCGCACCCCCCCCCCACCTCCGCCCCCCACCATCCCGTCAAGGCCCCACGCCCCCCCCCCCCCCCCACAACCCCCCCCCCCCCCCCCCCCCCCCCCTCCTCCCCCTCCCCCCTCCCCCCCCCCCCCCCACCCCCCCCCCCCCCCCCCCCCCCCCCCCCACCTCCATGCCCCCCCATCGCCCACCCCCCCCAGGGCCCCCACCCCTACCCACACCCCCCTACTTTCCCCCCCCGCCCGGCCCCCCACCCCCCCCCCCCCCTCCCCCCCCCCCCCCCCCCCCCCCCCACACCCCACCCCCTCCCTCCCCACCCCCAGCCCCCCCCCCCCCACCCCGGCCCCCCGCCCCCCCCGCCCCCCCTATCCCCCCCCCCCGCCCTCCTCCCCCCCCGCCCCACCGAGAACCCCGCCCCTCCACACACACCCCCAACCCACCCACACTCCTACCCACACCCCCCCACCCCCCCCCCCACCCCCACACCCCCCCCCACCCCCCCCCGTCCCTTCCCCCTAAACACCCCCCACCCACCCCCCCCCCCTCCACCCCCCCCCCCACCCCCCCCCTCACACACACCCTACATCCCCCCCCCCCCCCCCCCCCACCCACACACACTCCCTCCTCACCCACCCCACCCACCGCCCCCCCCCCCCCACCCCCACACCCCCCCACCCTCATCCCCCCACACCCCCCCCCAACACCACCCCCCACCCCCCCCCACCACCACCACCCTCCTCCCCCACCCACACACCCCATCCCCCCCCCCCTCACCCCCCCCCCCCCACCCCATCCCGTCCCCCCCCCGCACCCACCCCCACCCCTCACCAGAACCCCCCCAGATGTCGATGGCAGGATGTCACAAGCGAAGGTCTGTCACCACCACCACCACACACACACAATAACAGCACACACACACTCACACACCCACACACACACCCACACACAACATTACACCACACACATACACACACCCCACACCCATACATACACACACATACACACACAACACACACATACACACACATATACATACACCACACACACACACACATACACACACACACACACACACCACACATACATCACAACAACACCACACACACAACACCACCCACAATCCCACACCTACACACACACCACACACACATACATACACACAAACACTCACTCACGCACACACACAACCCACCCCACTCCCAGCACACCCACACACACATATACACCCACACACCCATCATCCACACACCCACACACCCACACACATACACACACACACACCCACACACATCACACACACCACACATACACACACACACACCACCCCACCACACGCACTCACTCACGCACGCACGCACTCACCGCGCACACACAACACACACAACACACACACACATTCAACACCACACACACACCACACACACACACACACACACCACAACACACATCACACCCCACACACACACACATTCATACATACATACATACACAACACACACACTCCCACACACACACACCTACATACACACAACCACATACACCCCCACACACCCCCCCACACACACACATACATACCCACACCCAAACAAAAAACAAACACATAACACACCCACACACGCACAACCAACCCACACGCCACACACACACACACCCTCACACACTCCTAGCACTACACAAACACACACCAACACGCAGGCACACCACGCACATCCACACACATACACACATCATACACCCAACACCCCCCTACATACACACACCACATACACACCCGCCACACACACTCCCCCCACACACACCTTCCTACTCCTCCCCACCCCCCACCCACATCCACACCCACACCTCACCAGGCCCCCCCAGAGTGCCGATGACAGGAGCGCCTAAGCTAGGGCCCAAAGGAAAACGCCTCCCACAGGATCTCCCAGCTGCGAAAACCGAAGCTGAGATTGAGGAGGAGGTGGCGGCTGCAGCGGCGGTGGTGGCAGCTGCTATAGCAAAGAATCGCGTCCATATGGACTTTTGTGTGTTTAACGATGAGGTGGGTGGGGTGAGGTGGTTGTGTTGGTGTTGGTGTTGGTGTTGGTGTTGGTGTTGGTGTTGGTGTTGTTGGTGGTGGTGGCAGCTGCTATAGCAAAGAAGGGCGTCCATGTGAACTTGTGTGTGTACAACAAAATGGTGGGTGGGGTGAGGTGTTGATGGTGTTGGTGGTGGAGGGTGGTGTTGTTGTTGTTGGTGGTGGTGGTGGCAGCTGCTTTAGCAAAGAAGGGCGTCCATGCGAACTTGTGTGTGTACAACAAAATGGTGGGTGGGGTGGGGTGAGGTGTTGGTGGTGTTGGTGGTGGAGGGTGTTGTTGTTGTTGGTGGTGGTGGTGGCAGCTGCTATAGCAAAGAAGGGCGTCCATGCGAAATTGTGTGTGTACAACAAAATGTGGGATGGGTGAGGTGGTGTGGTGGTGTGTTGTGTGGGGGGGGGGGGGGGGGGGGGGGGGGCTAGGGGGGGAAGTGTTTAACCATGAGGTGGTGAGGTGGCGGTTGAGTGTGTTCAAGCATCTGGTGGATGGGAGATGGATGGCGTCTGCCAAGTGCTCTGCTTCTATTTTCCTTCCCCCCCCCCCACCCCACACGACCCACCCACCACATACACACACCCCACCCCCCCACCCCCACGCCCCCCAACCCCCCCCCCACACACACACCCCACACACACAAGCACACCCTTCATACCCACATCTACCCCCTCACCCTCCTCCCCCTCACCCCCCCTCACACCCGCCTTACCTCCCCCTCCCCCCTCCTCCCCCCTCACCCTGCCCCACCACACAAGTCCACCTCCCCCCCTCCCCCCTATTCACTTTTGGTCGACCCTCATCGTGGGTGGCAAAGCTCACTCCCCACCCCATCCTATCCCACCACACACCCAATCCAACCCACACCCCTCCACCCACACCGCATCCACCACCACCTAACCATACCTAGCGACCTACCCCACCCCACCCCAACACCCCAACCTACCCTCCCCCCTCCTCTTCAGATTTTACATAACCCTAACCCCTCAGCTCGGTGGCAATGCTCACTCCCCCCCCCATCCTCCAACCCCCCTCCTCTCCACCCCCTGCCCTACCATAAATACACCCCCCTCCTATCACCCCCACCTCCCCCTACCTCAACCGCAAACCCCGCCCCAACCCCACCGCCCTCCCACCCTCCTCCCCTCCTCTACAGTATTTGCATAACCCCCAGTGTGGGCGTTAGCTCACTCCCCCCCCAACCGTGGTACGGCCCTCTAGGCCTTGCAGCTCGACTTAAACCCACAACCCACACACACACCCACAACCGTACCCTCCACTCTTTCCCCACCGGCAACCCAACCCCACACCATACCCTCCCACCCTACCCTCCTCTTCAGATTTGCATAACCCTCAGTGTGGGCGGAAAGCTCACCCCACCATACAGTGACCCCTCCAAACTTTGCTGCTATACCTTCAACCCACACCACACCTCACACCCACACGCCACAGGCCACACCCCACCCTAACACCCCCCACCCACCCCCACCCACACCCCAACCCCCACCCTCCCTCCCCTCTCCCACCGCACCTCCCCCCCCCCACCCACCATCCCCTCCCACCTACCTCTTCTCTTCAAGATTTGCATAACCCTCAGTGTGGGCGGAAAGCTCCCCCACCATACAGTGACGCCCTCCAAATTTTGCTGCTAGACTTCAACCCACACCCACACCCACACCCTACCCTCCACTCTTCCCCACCGCACCCCACCCCACACCCATACCCTCCCACCCTACCTTCTCTTCAGATTTGCATAACCCTCAGTGTGGGCGGAAAGCTCACCCCACCATACAGTGACGCCCTTCAGGCTTTGCTGCTAGACTTCAACTTCAAACCGCACACCCACACCCACACACACCCTACCCCCACTCTTCCCCAACACAAAAAGAGCTCTTCCCCACTCCCCCCACACCGCACACCCCGACAACCCCGCCACACCCCCTACCCTCCCCCCTACCCTCCTCTTCAGATTGGCATACCCTCAGTGTGGGCGGACAGCTCACCCACCATACAGTGAGACGCCCTTCAGGCTTTGCTGTCTAACCTTCAACCCACACCCACACCACACCCACACCCTAACTCGGCCCTACTAACCACCCCACCCCCTACCCTCCACCTCCCACCGCACCCCGCCCCACACCCATACCCTCCACCCTCACACCCTCCCACCTAATCCCTCCTCTTCAAATTTGCATAACCTTCTCGTTGTGGGCGGAAATCTCACCCCACCATACCTTGACTCCCTTCAGGCTTTGGCCTGCTAGACTTCAACCCACACACCCCCACACCCTACTACCCCCCGCTCTTCCCCACCGCACCCCACCCCCCACACCCATACCTCCCCACCCTCCCCTCCCTTCAGATTTGCGTACCCTCAGTGTGGCTGGAAAGCTCAGCCCCACCATACAGTGACGCCCTCAGGGCTTTGCTGCTCGACTTCAACCCACACCCCACCCCCAACCCTACCCTCCACTCTTCCCACCGCAACCCCACCCCCACCCATACCCTCCCACCCTCCCCTCCTCTTCAGATTTGCATAACCCTCAGTGTGGGCGGAAAGCTCACCCCCCCAGACAGTGACGCCCTCCAAACTTTGCTGTTCGACTTCCCAGAGCTAGAATACATGGACCGCGAGGAGTTGGAGGAGATGGCAGTCAAATCAGCCAAAGAAAATGTAGCAGCGCTGGAGGAGATGGAGAAATCAAAAAAAGAAATGAGTGTCAAGGCGGCTAAAGAAAAAGAAAACACCGTGGCCCCCCTAAATACCGTGGCCCCCTTAAATACCATGCCCCCCGTAGAGGACGTTGAGAAAACAGCAAATGACAGCAGTGCTAGAGCAACCAACACCAACAACACCAATAACATCACCAGCAACACCAACACCACCAGCAAGGGTGGTGAGGGTGGTGAGGGCAGTGAACCTGGCGTGGGTGATTTGCAGGAGGGGGGCAGTCAGGCCGAGGGTGGACAGCCCGAAGCGAATGACAGCTCAGGAGAGGCGAAAGCGGCAGCTGGGAAGAAGGTGATCAGCTCTGATGAAGGTGGATGGGACAACCGCGGCCCTGCCCCAAAGAAGAAGGAGCTTGACACCTTGATAAATGACCGGCAAGGTAAAAAGAAATAATCAATATGGGTGTGGGTTTGGGTGCGGGTGCGGGTGTGGGTGAGGGTGTGGGTGAGGGAGAGGAAGGTAAGTTGGTTGCATTGGTGGGTGGGACAAACTATACACTGACGTGGCAAAGGTAATAATAATAATCAATATGGTTGTGGGTTGCGTGCGTGTGTGGGTTGTCGGGTGGTGGTGAGGGTGTTGGGTGAGGGAGAGGAAGTAAGTTGTTGCATTGGTGGGTGGTACAACCTTGAGAGATGACCGGCAATGTAAATAGAAATCTCACAGGATGGTGGGTGCGGGGTGGGTTGCGGTGTGGGTGGGGTGCGGTGTGGGTGAGGGTGTGGGTGAGGTAGTATAAGGTAATTTGGTTGCAAATATTGGTGGTGGGACAACGATAAATGACCTGCAAGTAATAAGACAATCAATATGGGGTTTGGGTGCGGGTGCGGGTGCGGGTGCGGGTGTGGTGAGAGTGACGGTTGGGTGAGGGTGTGGGTGAGGGAGAGGAAGTAAGTTTTGGTTCAGCATTGGATGTTTGACAAACTGATAAATAACCGCTAGTAATAATAAATAATCAATATGGGTGTGGGTGCGGGTGCGGGTGTGGGTGCGGGTGAGGGTGAGGGTGTGGGTGAGGGTGTGGGTGAGGGAGAGGAAGGTAAGTTGGTTGCATTGGTGGGTGGGACAAACGATAAATGACTGGCAAGGTAATAAGAAATAATCAATATGGGTGTGGGTGCGGGTGCGGGTGCGGGTGCGGGTGCGGGTGAGGGTGTGGTTGAGGGTGTGGGTGAGGGTGTGGGTGAGGGGGAGGAGGTAAGTTGGTTTGGCATGGTGGTGGACAAACGATCAAAAATGACTGGCCCGGTACTAAGAACAATCAATATGGGTGTGGGTGCGGGTGCAGGTGTGGGTTCGGTGGGGTGAGGGTGCGGGTGTGGGTGAGGGTGTGGGTGAGGGAGAGGAAGGTAAGTTGGTTGCATTGGTGGGTGGGACAAACGATAAATAACCGGCAAGGCAAGAAGAAGGAACTTGATACTTGTAGGGATCGGCCTATGTTATATAATATTAGTGAATAATGAATATTATTCACTAATAAAATAGTAGTCACTAATAAATATGATTCGGCTATGTTTAGATAATATTAGTGAGTAAATGATATATTCACTAATAAATATTGATTTTGGCTATGTTTATATCATATTAGTGAAATTGATAGTTATTTCACTAATAAATTATTATTCGGCTAGTGATATAACATTAGTGAATAATTATATTTTCCACTAATACATATTATGCCTATAAATATTATTCGGCTATTTTATATGATCTTAGTGAATAATGAATATTATTTCACGAAATAATAGTTTTCACTAATAAATATATTCGGCTTATGTTATATAATTTAGTGAATACATGAATGAATTAATTCACTAAAAAATATTATTCCTATGTTTATGATATTAGTGAATAAATGAATATTATTCACTAATGAATATTATTCGGCTATGTTATATAATATTAGTGAATAAATGAATATTATTCACTAATAAATATTATTCGGCTATGTTATATAATATTAGTGAATAAATGAATATTATTCACTAATAAATATTATTCGGCTATGTTATATAACATTAGTGAATAAATGAATATTATTCACTAATAAATATTATTCACTAATAAATATTATTCGGCTATGTTATATGATATTAGTGAATAAATGAATATTATTCACTAATAAATAGTTTTCACTAATAAATATTATTCGGCTATGTTATATAATATTAGTGAATAAATGAATATTATTCACTAATAAATATTATTCGGCTATGTTATATAATATTAGTGAATAAATGAATATTATTCCACTATGAATATTATTCCGGCTATGTTATATAATTAGTGAATAAATGAATATTATTCTAATAAATATGATGGGCTATGTTATAATAATATTAGTGATAATGAATTGATTCACTTAAATATTATTCGGCTATGTTATAAACATTAGTGAATAACATGAATATTATTGCACTAATAAAATATTAATTCCTAATAAATATTAATGCGCTATTTAATAATATTAGTGAATAAATGAATATTATTCACTAATAAATAGTTTTCACTAATAAATATTATTCGGCTATGTTATATAATATTAGTGAATAAATGAATATTATTCACTAATAAATATTATTGGCTATGTTATATAATATTAGTGATAATGAATATTATTCACTAATAAATATTATTTCGGCTATGTTATATAATAGTATGGAATAGTGAATACTATTCACTAAGAAATATTATTTCGGCTATGTTATATAATATTAGTGAATACATGAATATTATCACTAATCAATATTATTTCTGCTATGTGAGATAATATTCAGTGAATAAATTGAATATTTCCTAATAATATTTTCGGGCTATGCTCTATAATATTAGTGATAAATGAATATTATTCACTGATAATAATAGTATTCGGCTATGTTAATAATATTATGAGTACATGATATTATTCACTAATAAATTATTATTCGGCAGGTTATCTAATATTTAGTGAATAAATAATTATTTGTATTATTACTAATATTAGTCGGAGACGAGCCGCCTCAACAGAATTTTGAATTTATTTGAAAACTATATTATTGTGACATCTATAGTCCATCTTAGTTAATATTAGTTTTTCAAACACTATATTACTTTGGCCGTTTCCCTAGTTACTACTTGTGTAAATGACTGCCTAGAGGGGTCCAGGTGAGGACAATAATGTTGGCGGCGGTTCCGATGAGGGTGGGTGGGACAATTGCGGCCCCAAAGAAGAGAGAGGAAGGTAGATGGTGTGGGTGAGGGTGAGGGTGAGGGTGTGGATTTGGGTGAGGGTGAGGGTGAGGGTGTGGATTTGGGTGAGGTGAGGTTAGGGGTGAGGGTGATTGTGAGGTGCGGATTGGTGAGGGTGAGGGTGAGGGTGAGGGTGTGATTTGGGTGAGGGTGAGGGTGAGGGTGTGGATTTGGCTGAGGGTGAGGGTGCGGGTGATGGTGTGGTTGCAGCTCAGCTACAGGTGGATGGGTCAAACGTGGCCCTGCCCCCAAGAAGAAGGAGCTGGATACGGTGATTCATGATCGCCAAGGTTAATAAGTAAAAAATCAATATGGGTTGGTGTGATGGTGAAGGTGATGGGTGTGGATTTCGTGAGGTGAGGGTGAGGTGCGGGTGATTGTGTGAATTGGTTGCAGGTGTTGAGGGTAACGGGTGATGGTTTGATTGGGGTGAGGTGATGGTGGGGGTGAGGTGAGGGTGAGGGTTGGCGGGTTTTACGTGAGTGTGAGGGTGAGTGTATGTTGGGTGAGGTGAGGGTGGGTATGATGGTGTGGGTGAGGGTGAGGGTGCGGGTGATGGTGTGGTTGCAGCTCTGCTGCATGTGGATGGGTCAAACGCAGCCTGGCCCCAAATAATAAGAAGGAGCTTGATATGTTGACTAGTGACCGCCAAGGTAACAAGAATGAACTAGATGCTTTTGGAAATGACTGCCTAGAGTAGTCCAGGTAAGGAAAATGATGTTGGCGGCGGTTCTGATGTGGGTGTGGGTGTTTTGTGTGTGTGTGTGTGTGTGGGTGTGTGGTTGTGTTTTGTTGTGTGGGGTGGGGGGGGTCAACCGCGGGGCCCTGTTTTTTCAAGAAACGGAGCTAGATACCCTGATTCATGACCGCCAAGGTTGGTGAAGGTGGATGGGACAGCCCAGGGGTGGCCAGATAGGGGGGCTGGTGGGTGGGTGGTGATGGTGGTTGGGTTTGGTGGTTG
This sequence comes from Chlamydomonas sp. ICE-L, assembly GCA_013435795.1. Classification (NCBI taxonomy): domain Eukaryota; kingdom Viridiplantae; phylum Chlorophyta; class Chlorophyceae; order Chlamydomonadales; family Chlamydomonadaceae; genus Chlamydomonas; species Chlamydomonas sp. ICE-L. Next base: position 129,556 of record JACBWV010000108.1, read on the forward strand.
GGTGGTTGGGTGGGTCAACCGCGGCCCTGCCCCAAAGAAGAAGGATACGCTGATATGATGACCACCGGAGTAAGTGTGCGTATTTGTGCATGCCAGTAAGTTGAATAATGCCAGCCCATGTATGTGTGTGTTTGTAGCAATGGTGGGTTGTGTGTGTGTGTGTGTGTTGTGTGTGGTGTTGTGTGTGTGTGTGTGTTTGTGGAGGGGGGGGGGGGTGTCACCGCGGCCCTACTCAAAGAAGAAAAGGAGCCGGACACATAACCCCCCCCCCCACACACACAATCCCCCCCCCCCCCCCCTCCCCCCCCCCCCCCTCCCCCCCACCCCCCCTCCCCCCCCCCCCCGGCACACACACACATCGGATTCATGAGCTCCTATGGTAGAGGGTCCAGGTTGGAAGAGGTAAAAAATATCAGCACACTACTAATGAACGCTAAGGTAAGCAGAGGGAGTTTGCTGGTTTTGTAAATGATCGCCTGGAGTGGTCCAGGTAAGGAAAATTATGTTTGTGGTGGTTCTGATGTGGGTGGGTGGGTGGGTGGATGGATGGATGGGACAAAGAGCCCGGCCTCAAAGAAGGAGCTAAATATGTTCATTCATGACCTCCAAGGTGATAAGAAATAATCAGCACGTTGACAGACCCCACACACACACCAATCCATCCCCCCCCCCCCCCCCTGCATAGCCGCCACCCCAGCTGCTGCTATTGCCGACTCCAAGAAGCCCCCAACCACCGCTGCCGCCGCTAAAAAAGAAGGCAGCCAAGGGCCTAGGCGACAACAGCTCCGACAACAACAACAACAACAACAACAACAGCAACACCTTTGCCCCCAAGGGCTTACACCCACCCGACCTCCAATCCATCAACTCCCCCCCCCCACACACACACCTTCACAGTTGCTGCTGCAGCTGCCACTCTCGCCGACGGCAAGAAGCCCCCAACCACTGCCGCCGCTAAAAAGAAGGCAGCCAAGGGCCCGGGCGACAACAGCTCCGACAACAACAACAGCGACAGCTTCGCCCCAAAGGGACTACCCTCTGCCGAGATCCCCTTCCTGCTTGCTGCCGGCGACGGCCACACAATTGCGTTGTGTGCGCTGCGCCGCCACTGCCCGCCCGACGTTGAGCTACGCAAGGTGGTGGATGAGCTGCTGCGTGTGTATGTGCGAGAGTACAACGCCGAGTTAGATGTCTCAGGTGCGAGGGAGATGCGAGGCTTCTGGCTGGTTATGTTCCCTTCCCTGACCTACCTCCCCACCCAGACACACACATACACACAAAACACTCACACTCACACACACACACACATACACACACACACACACACACACACACACAAACAAACACAAATATGCACAATTGCATTGTGTGCGTTGCGCCGCCACTGCCCGCCCGACGTTGAGCTACGCAAGGTGCTGGATGAGCTGCTGCGTGTTTATGTGCGGGAGTACAATGCTGAGTTGGATGTCGCAGGTGTGAGGGAGATGAGAGGCTTATGCATGTGTGCTGGTTATGTTCCTGTCCCCCCCCCCCCCCCACACACACACGCCCACATACTCCACACACACCCCACCCCACCCCACACCCCACACACGCCCCGATGTTGAGCTACGTAAGGTGCTGGATGAGCTGCTGCGTGTTTATGTGCGGGAGTACAATGCTGAGTTGGATGTCGCAGGTGCGAGGGAGATGAGAGGCTATGCATGTGTGCTGGTTATGTTCCTGTCCCTCCCCCCCCCCCCCCCCCCCCCCCCCCCCCCCCCCCCCCCCACAAACACACACACACGCCCACATACACCCACATACTCCACACACACCCCACCCCACCCCACACCCCACAACGCCCCGATGTTGAGCTACGTAAGGTGCTGGATGAGCTGCTGCGTGTTTATGTGCGGGAGTACAATGCTGAGTTGGATGTCGCAGGTGCGAGGGAGATGAGAGGCTTATGCATGTGTGCTGGTTATGTTCCTGTCCCTCCCCCCCCCCCCCCCCCCCCCCCACACACACACACCCACACACACCCACACACACGTCCACACACACCCACATACTCCACACACACCCCACCCCACCCCACACCCCACACACCCCGATGTTGAGCTGCGTAAGGTGGTGGATGAGCTGCTGCGTGTTCATGTGCGGGAGTACAACGCGGGATTGGTTGTTTCAGGTGCGAGACACACACACACCATGTGAGCACTCACAAATGCACACCCACACACGTGCACACGCACACACGCACACACACATGCACACATGTATATAAACACACACACATACACACACACAAATCCTCCCCCCCCTCCCACACGCAAACACACACTCCCCCCAGGCGAGGGCAGTGATGAGGAGTCAATGTATGGATATATATGGTGCAACCATGGGTGGCGATGAGAGCGAGTGGGAGGACATGATGCCGCCCCCTAGAGACACACATACACACACACTCACACACAAACACACACACACACACCCCACCCAGGCGAGGGCAGTGAAGAAGATTCAATGTATCTGGATGGTGCAACCACGGGGGACGATGAGAGCGAGTGGGAGGAGATGATGCCGCCCCCTAGAGACACACACACACACACACACACACACACTCACACACACAAACACACACACACACCCCACCCAGGCGAGGGCAGTGAAGAAGAGTCAATGTATCTGGATGGTGCAACCACGGGGGACGATGAGAGCGAGTGGGAGGACATGATGTCGCCCCCTAGAGGAGGGCGATCACCGTCCGTGATGAACAAGGAGGTGGTCAAGAGTAATAAGAAGAAGATGAAGTTCAGGAGGGGGCTGACATCAAGAATTGGTGTTAACCTGGACTTGGCACTGATCATTTGCAGACAGGTGAATAAAAATAAAAATGAAAGAAATGAAACAAACAAATACAGAAATGTTAAATGAAGAATTGGTGTTAACCTGGACTTGGCACTGATCATTTGCAGACAAGGGAGTACAAAATATGTTTTATTGTTTTATATATTAACAAAATAAAATATTGTTTTTATTTGTTTAACAAAATAAAAACAATAACAATATTGCAGACAAGGGAGTACAAAATATGTTTTATTATCATGAAAAAACGGAAACAAACAAATGCAATCTAGAACTGGTGTGAGCCTGGACTTGGCAATTATCATTTGCAGACAAGTGAGTAACAAAAACAGTTTTTGATGGAAAAGCGAAAGAAAACAATTGTGTGAACGTGGACTTGATCTTGAGTACAACAACATGTTTTTAATAATTAAACAAAAAAAAGAACTGGTGTTAACTAGACTTGGGGTTGATCATAAGCCAACAGGTGAGTAATACTTTGCTTTGTATGTTTAAATTGTTTAAATGGAAAAATGAAAAAGTAGAATCCAGAATGTGTATGAACCTGGACTTGGCTTTGTCCATTTGCAGACAAGTGAGTAATATTTTGTTTTGTATTTGTTTTTATTGAAAATGAAAAAACAAAAATCAAGAATTCGTGTGAACCTGGACTTGGCATTGATCATTAGCGGACAAGTGAGTAAACACTTGATGAACAAGTTCTATGCAGCCTGCGACGCTAAAAATTGGCGGAGAGTGATCGCGAGGGAGCAACAGGTGGCAACGGAAGCGAGTTAGTTACGAGACCGTTGGCTGACGTGTCGGGCTTAATCGCGGTCAAATGGATGGATGGATGGATGGATGGATGGATGGACGAACGGACAAATGGGTAACACTGGGGGCTCCCGCCCCCCAGAAGGGGGGGCTCCGCCAAAAATGAAGAGAAAATAATGTAGGTTCAGACAGGTGAGCATTTAGCTTGTCCAGGTTTATATATAGTATATCAGGGTTATGCATGTCCAGATTTATATACTCATATATTACAATCATAATAATACATTATATATTACATACATATATTGATATACCTTATATAAATAATAACATTAATATATTACATCATAATTTATATACAATTAGCTAATAAGCCATTATATAATTACAACATATATTTATATACATTATATAGTCAACATTATATATTACATACATATATTTATATCATTATATAATATCATATTATTACATACATATATTTATCTCAATTATATAATAATACAATTATAGATACATACATATATTATAACATTATATCATAATACATTAATATATTACCTACAATATTTGCCATACATTATATAATAACTACATTCTATATTACATACATATATTTTATTACATTATAATAATACATTATATATTACCTACATATTTTATATACATTATATAATAAACACATATATTACAGACATATATTTTATATGCATTATATAATATACATTATATATTACATACATATAGTTATATACATTATATAATCATACTTATATATTACATAATATATCTTTTATACCTTATATCATAATAAGATTATATATGAACATACATAATATTTATATACCTTATATAATAATACAATATCTCTTACCATACTATTTTATATACATTAATATCATAATTTACATTATATATTACATCCGTATATTGATTACATTATATAATAATACATTATATATTACATACATATATTATATACATTATATAATAATACATTATATATTACATACATATAGTATATCATTTATATATAATCATTATATATTGACATACATATATTTATATACATTTATACTCAATACATTAATATATTTACTACATATATTTATATCATTATATATATACACTATATCTACATACATTAGTTATATCATATATAATTTAATTATATCTGACATACATATATTTATATAAATTATATAATAATACATTATATATTACATACATATATTTATATACATTATATAATAATACATTATATATTACAAACATATATTGGTCCAGACAGGTCAGCGTTTTACATGTCCAGGTTAATATATAGTATATGTTAAAAACATACATATGTACGGACAGGTGAGCGTTTAGACTGTCCAGGTCTATATATATTATATATAAAAAACATACAAAGGTCCAGACAGGTGAGCGTTTTGCATGTCCAGGTGTATATATATTATATATTGAAAAACATACAGAGGTTTGGACAGGTGAGCTTTTTGCATGTCCATGTCTATATATATTATATATTAAAAATATACAGAGGTACGGACAAGTCAACGTTATGCATGTCCAGGTGTATATATATTATATATTAAAAACATACAGGGGTACGGACAGGTGAGCCTTTAGCATGTCCAGGTTGATATAAATGATATATTAAAAACAGTCATAGGTACGGACTGGTCAACGTTATACATGTCCAGGTTGATATATATTATATATTAAAAACATACAGAGGTACGGACAGGTGAGCCTTTAGCATGTCCAGGTTGATATATATGATAAATTAAAAACATACAGAGGTACGGACTGGTCAACGTTATACATGTCCAGGCTTATATTTATTATATATTAAAAATACACACATAGGTACAGACAGGTGAGCGTTATAAACGTCCAGGTGTATATATATTATATATAAAAAACATACATAGGTCCAGATAGATGAGCGTAAGGCATGTCCAGGTGTATATATATATATATATATATATACTAGTACGGTAGCCCGTGTGGCCACCCTAGCCCGGTGGCCACCCCCCACCCCCACCCCCCCACCCAGGCCATTGGTCCTAGTCTGTTTGGTTACATAACGGGTACGCCCCTGGATCCCCCCCTCCCCACCCCCCCCCCCCACCCCTCCCTTACACACAGTCAAGAATCAGCCATCTCAGCCCTTGCTCGACGCTCCCCTGCCTCGCTCCCCCCCCCCCCCCCCCCCCCCGCACACAACTTCTTCTCCCTACCTATTCCCCTTTGCTTCAGGTGTGCCTCCCACCCTGTCATACACACATACCATTCCCCCCTCCCCCCCATTCTGACCTCTCCCTACCCCTCACCCACCCCATCCACACGCACTCTCTTTCTCTCACCTTACCCCCCACCACCCTCCCTCCCCCCAACCACCAACACGCACACACAATCTTCTTCTCCCTACCTCGTACCCTTCACTTCACCCTGTGGGATTCAATCGTGCAGAAAGAGGGAACCGCTGTGCTTCGAACCTACCAACATTGCGAGCGCTCAGTCGCTCAGATTCCGATCGCCCCGAGAACACCGGACCGGTGCAATTGCATGGCTACAAACCTGCAGCTTCGTCTTCTCGTACGGTGCCCCAGTAAAGACTCGATCAACTCAGAACAGCAAAAATCGCAGCAACGTACTTCATATTCTATACAACGAAAAGAGCTTGCAAAGATGGGATGATCGTGGCAAGCGCGAGAGTGTCCAGGGGGACGGAATGGCCATGGCGATCTGAACAAAGGTAATTAATCGCAACTGGATGCCAATCACTACGAATGTGATGCGATGGCATGGCAAAATTGCGCATGCGTGAGATGAATGGTGGCAACGCTCGCAGACGGAGATAAAAAGCATCACGATATGAAGGTCTGGCTTGATTATGATCCTGGCATAATTCCTCAGGCTGGGCAGCATCGTCTTAGCGCCTGGATTGGTTACCAGCTTCGTGTTCCTCCTCAGGCACGTAGCTCGTTCCTGACTCCTTGCGAGATTACCAGCATGACGTAGCTCCTCGGATCGGGCAGCGCGGGGCATCACGTCGACGCTTGTTGGCTATTTCCCTGTCTTCCTTGCTCTGGCAAGCTCGCTTTGAGCGCTGGCTGGCGTTTTTGCGGGCCCTCCTGTCCATTATGACCGTTGCCATGCATCATGGTCGCATTATCCGTGAAGAACTGAAAGCTATTATTCCGAGCGCCATGCCAAGCCATATGAGGGTCGGCTGGTGACCTCCGAGGAGAGGATCTTCTGATTCTAAATGTCTTGCCGTCATAGCATCAGAGGCAATTGTGGACTTGCTATGAGCGCGCGCGCTTAGCTTAGCGAATCTGCAGTTTTCGTTTTTGAAAATTCCGCTAGGCGGGGAGTTGCTAGTTGGGTGAACGAAAAGTCGGTTGCAAGTCGGTTACACTTCGCACGTGGGCACGCGATGATGACACCACCACGACCACCACGACCACCACGACCACCCGCGACCACCACGACCACCGCGACCACCACGACCATGATTTCTTTATATCTATATATAGATATAGATATATATATATATATATATATATATATATATATATATATATATATATATAATTTAAAAAAACATACATACTTCCAGACAGATGAGCGTAATGCATGTCCAGGTGTGTATATATATATAATATATTTAAAAAACACATAGGTCCGGACCGGTGAGTGTTTAGCTTGTCAAGGTCTTTATGTATTACATATTATACATTAAAAAACATACAAAGGTCCAGACACGTCAGCATTTAGCATGTCAAGGTGTATATCTATTATATCTATTATATATTATATATTGAAAAAACACATAAGTCCGGACAGGTGAACGTTGAGCATGGCAAGGTCTATACATTATTATATATTGAAAAATATACACAGGCCCAGACAGGTGAGCGTTTAGCATGTCCAGGTTTATTTATATTATATATTAAAAACATACAGAGGTACGAACATGTGAGCGTTTTGCATGTCCAGGTTTATTTAGATTATATATTAAAAACATACAGAGGTACGGACAAGTGAGCGTTTGCATGTCCAGGTTTATTTATATTATATATTAAAAACATACAGAGGTACGGACAAGTGAGCGTTTTGCATGTCCAGGTTTATTTATATTATATATTAAAAACATACAGAGGTACGGACAGGTGAGTATTTTGCATGTCCAGGTTTATTTATATTATATATCAAAAACAAAAGTAGGTCCGGACAGGTGAGCGTTTTCCATGTCAAGGTTTATATATATGACATATTAAAAAACCATCCATAGGTTTGGACAGGTCAGCTTTATACATGTCAAGGTTTACATATATTATATATTGAAAACATACACAGATACAGACAGGTGAGCGTTTAGCATGTCAAGGTTTATATATATGACATATTAAAAAACCATCCATAGGTTTGGACAGGTCAGCTTTATACATGTCAAGGTTTATATATATTATATATTGAAAACATACACAGATACAGATAGGTGAGCGTTTAGCATGTCAAGGTGTATAAATATTACATATTAAAAAAACATTCATATGTTTGGACAGGTGAGCGTTATACATGACAAGGTTTATGTATATTATATATTAAAAAACATACATAGGTTTGGACAGGTCAGCTTCATTCATGTCAAGGTTTACATATATTATATATTGAAAACATACACAGGTACGGACAGGTGAGCGTTTAGCATGTCAAGGTGTATAGATATTACATATTTAAAAAACATACATAGGTTTGGGCAGGTGAGCGTTTTAAATGTCCAGGTTTATATATATTAAATAGCAAAAACATACACAGGTCCAGACAGGTGAGCGTTTTAAATGTCCAGGTTTATATATATTATATAGCAAAAACATACACAGGTCCAGACAGGTGAGCGTTTTAAATGTCCAGGTTTATTATATTATATAGCAAAAAACATACACAGGTCCAGACAGGTGAGCGTTTTAAATGTCTAGGTTTATATATATTATATAGCAAAAACATACACAGGTCCGACAGGTGAGCGTTTTAAATGTCCAGGTTTATACAATATTTATAGCAAAAACATACACAGGTCCAGACAGGTGAGCGTTTTAACTGTCCAGTTTATATATATTATATCTCAAAAACAACACGGTCCAGACAGGTGAGTGTTTTAAAATGTCCAGGTTTATATATATTATATGCAAAAACATACACAGGTCCAGACAGTGATCGTTTAAATGTCCAGGTTTATATATATTATATAGCAAAAACATACACAGTCCAGACAGGTGAGCGTTTAAATGTCCAGGTTTATATATATATAATAGCAAAAACATACACAGGTCCAGACAGGTGAGCGTTTTAAATGTCCAGGTTTATATATATTATATAGCAAAAACATACACAGGTCCAGACAGGTGAGCGTTTTAAATGTCCAGGTTTATATATATTATATAGCAAAAACATACACAGGTCCAGACAGGTGAGCGTTTTAAATGTCCAGGTTTATATATATTATATAGCAAAAACATACACAGGTCCAGACAGGTGAGCGTTTTAAATGTCCAGCTTTATATATATTATATAGCAAAAACATACACAGGTCCAGACAGGTGAGCGTTTTACATGTCTTGGTGTATATATATGATATATACAAAATACATAGGTACGATCAGGTCAGCGTTATAATTGTCCAGGTTTATATATATGTTATATGTTTAAAACATACAGGACAGGTACGGACATGTGAGTGTTATACATGCCCAGGCCTAGGGCCGGTTAGGTTTATACAACACCTGCCTCCCCCCCCCCCCCCCCATCTCCCCCCTGTCCCCCTCCCCTCAGATGGGACTGATCAACAACCTGACAGAAAGCATGGCATCATCTTCGCCTTCCCTCAAAACCTCACGTCCTCCGTCCTTCTTGCCCTCCCCCCTACCCCCCCACCCCACCACCACCACCACCACACACCACACACACACACTCCCCCCTACCCCTCAGATGGGACTGATTAACAACCTGACAGAAATCAGGGACGTCATCTTCGCCTTCCCTCAACACCTCACGTCCTCCCTCCTTCTTGCCCTCCCCCCCTCCCCCCCCACCCCACCACCACCACCACCACCACCACCACACCACACACTCCCCCCCCTCGCCCTCAGATGGGACTGATCAACAACCTGACAGAAAGCATGGACGTCAACTCCGCCTCCCCACAACACCTCAGCATCCTCCCTCCCTCTTGCCCCCCCCCCCCCCCCCCTACTCCCCCCCCCCGCACACACTACCCCCCTCCCACTCAGATTGGACTGTTGACACCTGACAGTAAGCATAGACGTCATCTTCGCCTTCCTCAACAACCCTCATCATCCTCTCCTCCTCCCTCTGCCCCCCCCCCCCCCCCCCCCCCCCCCCCCCACCCCCCCCCCCGCCCCCCCCCCCCCCCACACACACACACACACTCCCCCCTCCTCCTCAGATTGGACTGAATTGACAACCTGACAAAAGCATGGACGTCATTTTCTCGCCGTTCCCTCATCCTCACGACCTCCCTCTCTGCCCTCTCCCCCCCTCCCCCACCCCCCGCCCCCCCCGCACACACACACACTCCCCACCTCGCCCTCATATGGGACTGATGAACAACCTGACGGAAAGCTGGACTTAAACTCTCCCCTCCCCCCAACACGCCTCGCATCCTCCCCTCCCTCTTTGCCCCCCCCCCCCCCCCCCCCCCCCTACCCCCCCACCCCCCACCACACACACACCACACTCCCCCCTCCCCCTCCTATGGGACTGAGTTACAAACCTTCATAAATCATGACTTCATTTTTCGCCTTCCCTCAACACCTCACGTCCTCCTCCTTCTTTTGCCCTTCCTCCCATCCCCTACCCCCCCCACCGCCGGGCGCCTCGGGTGGGGGGCCCGCGTCGACACCACACCCTCCCCCCTCCCCCTCATATGGACTTATTGACAACCTGACAGAAAGCATGGACCGTCATCTCCACATTCTCTCACACCTCCGTCCTCCCCCCCCCTTGCCCCACCACCCAACCACCCCACCACCACACCCACGTACACGCGCCCACTCACCCCCCCCCCCCCCCCTGGATCCACACCCGCCCCCACCCCCCGTCCCCCTATCCCCTCCCCCACCACCCCACCACAAACCACACTCCACACTTTCCACCTGCACCCCTCTCACCGCCCCCTCTCACCCACCGATGGGACTGATTTGATAACCTGACAGAAGCATGGACTGTCATCTCCACCTTCGCAGAAACACTCACGTCCTCCCTCCCCCTCCCCCCCCCCCACCCACCCCACCCACCCTGTCAACCCCTTCAACCCCCCCTCTCACCCTCAGATGGGACTGATCGACAACCTGACGGAAAGCATGGATGTCATCTCTGCCTTCGCACAACACCTCAGTGTCAAGCAAGCTAGGCGTGCAGCGATCAACCCAGAAAAGTTCAGGGTTCCCCTGGCCATGTCACGCCAGCGGGCCGAGCTTGCCAAGCAACAGTTGCGTCTTCAAAGTCAGATGGCTGAACGGCAGGTAGGCTGAGTTGTGTGTGGGGCAGGGTGGGGTGGGGTGGGGAGAGGTTGTGTGTGGTGGTGGGTTGTGTGTGTGTGTTGCTGGTGGGGAGAGGTGGTGTGTGGCTGGCCATGTCCCGGCAGCGGGCCGAGCTTGCCAAGCAGCAGTTGCGTCTTCAAAGGCAGATGGCTGAACGGCAGGTAGGCTGGGTTGTGTGTGGGGCAGGGTGGGGTGGGGTGGGGTGGGGAGTTGGTGGTCGGTTTTGTGTGTGTGTAGCTGGTGGGGAGTGGTGGCGTGTTGGTGGTGTGTTGGCGGTGTGAAAAGTTGTGTGTGGGGGGGGGGGGGGGGGGGGGGGAGGGTCTGTTGTTGGTGGGGGGTTGTTGGTGTTGATGTGGGGGAGAGTTGTGTGTGTGTGCGTGTGTGTTGCTGGTGTGGAGAGGTGGTGTGTGGCTGGCCATGTCCTGCCAGCGCGCAAAGCTTGCCAAGCAGCAGTTGCGTGTTCAGACACAGATGGCTGAACGACAGGTAGGCTGGGTGGGTAGGTGTGTGGGGCAGGGTGTGGTGGTGTGTGGGTGTGGGTGTGGGGTGGGTGGGTGGGTGGGTGGTGATGGGTGGGAGGGAGGGTTAGGTGTCGGTGGTGTGTTGTTGGTGGATTGCTGGTGTGGATAGTTGAGTGTGGAAGGGGCGAGGGTCTAGTGTTGTTGGTGGGTTGTTGGTGGGTTGGTGGTGTGGAGAGGTGTGTGTGTGTGGCTGGTGGGGAGAGATGGTATGTGGCTTGCCATGTCCCGCCAGCAAACCGAGCTTGCAAAGCAACAGTTGCGCGTTCAGAGACAGATGGCTGAACGGCAGGTAGGCTGACTGGGTGGGTGGGTAGGTGGTGATGGGTGGGAGGGAGGTTTTGGTGTGGGTGGTGGGTTGTTGAACAATCATAAGCCCTTAAACCCTTAAACTCTAAACCCTCTTAAACCTTTAATCACACGCCTAAAACCGCCTAAAACCTAAACTTAAACCCTAAACCCTAACCCACCCAAAAAAGTCAGCACTGACCAGCTTCCCCCCTCCCTTTTACTTGACCTCCAGGCTCAGGAAGCCCTCACGTCCCAAGAACAGTGCAGGGACATTCTCCAAGGTGCACAGTCAATCACCCTCCCCACCACCACCAGCCCTGTCCCTACCACTGCCAGCCCCATACCTACCACCAGGAGCCGCATGCCTCGCTCGGTGTCAGTTGACTTTTCTGCTGTTGCTGGTGGTGGCGGTGGTGGTCGTGGTGGCGGTGGTGGTGGTGGCCGTGGTGGTGGTGATTTACCTGGTGGCATCCCACTAGATGCATTGCCTGGTGTTCGCACGCCAGTACTAGATGGTCGTGGTAGCAGTGGTGGTGGTGACCTTGCTAGAGTTATCTCACTAGATGCTTCGCCTAGTGTTCGCACACCATTTCTATATGGTGGTGGTGGCGGTGGTGGTGGTGGAGACCTTGCTGGTGGCATCTCACTAGATGCATCGCCTACTGTTCGCACAGGCGGTGGTGATGGTGGTGGTGGTGGTGGTGGTGGTGGTCGCACTCAGTCTGCTTTCACAACGGCATTAGCTTCATCTGTTTTGTATGATAAACCAGTCAATCTATTCTCCACAAAATCAGTCTTAGTTCGAGCCACCGCACACTCGTCCTCCAGTTCAGTCCTCACACCCTCAGCCAACCCGCTAGCCTCGCCCCCAAAGGATCCCGCCACTGACGGCAACCCTGAATCCCCGTCCTCCCCCTCCTCCTCCACCTCCCCACTAATCGGCCAACCCTCCTTTACGCTGACCACCAAGTCCCGAGCCACAAAGTCCCGAGACACGGCCCGATCAATGTCCCCCAGCAAAGCCAAGAACGGTCCGATCACGGTCGCCTTCGGAAAAATTGTAACCGTCGCGCGCCTGGCGAAAGAAAGGGAGAGGCGGATTCGGCTCACGATAATCGACTCCACGTTCATCGATCAGCTCAACCGTCCGAATTCGGCCTTGAACGAGGACTCCGATGAGAACACTCTGAGCAGCCACGACTTTGTGTTCATGCTGCTGGACCTGGTTAAAGATCGCCACCCGGGATATGGGGTCTACCCCGGCCTGCTACTGCGCTTGCTTGCGAAGAAGCACGTAATTCAGCTGACATACAACGTAGCACAGGGCATGCCGTGGCTTCTGCACCAGAGTATACGCCCAGGTATGCTGACCCCTGACCCCTGTGTGTGCGTGTGGGTGTGGATGCGGGTGTGGGGCTGCTGCACCTGAGTATTTGCCCACGTATGCTGATCCCTGGCCCCTGAACCCTGAACCCTAAACCCTGAACCCTGAACTCTGATACCTAAAATCAAATCCTGAAACCTTTACCCTGAAACCTTAAACCCCGAAACCTGACCCCTAAACCCAGAACCCTGAATCGTGACCCCAGAACCTTGAACTCTGAACCCTGAATCCGTGACCCCTAAACCCTGAACCTCCAACCCACAACCCCCTGACAGATAAGCTGAAACTGATGGACAGTGGAAAAGCTAGTGAGAATCTTTACCAGCTGAAACTCTCACGCCAACCCAACCCAACACACCAAACCAACCCAACACACCAACCGCCACCACCCCGCACCAACACACACCACTAAACACCAACCCAGCCCAACCCACCAACCACCACCCCACACCAAACCCAACCAAACCCACACCACTACACCACCCAGGCCCAACCCACAACCACCACCCACACCATCGCACCCACCCATCCCATCCTACCAACCCCACCCCACACCACTCTCACCAACCCTCAGGGCCACCAACCCACCATCCACCACCCCACACCAACCCACACCAACCCACACCACTAATCACCAACCCACACCAACCCACCAACCACCACCCCACACCAACCCACACCAACCCACACCACGCATCACCAACCCCACCCACCGACCCCACCCCACACCCATTCCTCACCAACCCAGACCACTATTCACCAACCCAGCCCAACCACCAACCTACCACCCCGCCACCAACCCACACCACCCACCACGACTCTCACCACCCACCAACCCACCACCGACCACCCCCCCAAAACCCGCACCAACCCACACCACTAATCACCAACCCAGCCCAACCCACCAACCACCACCCCACACCAATCCGCACCAACCCAGCCCAACCTACCAACCACCACCCCACACCACTAATCACCAACCCAGCCAACCCACCAACCACCACCCCACACCAACCCACACCACACCCCAACCACTCATCACCAACCCCCAAACCCCACCAACCAACCCCACCACCCCCACCCCACACAACCGCTGAACGCCTCACCACCCCCACACCACCAATCCCACCACCACCCCACCAAACCCTCAACCAACCCACCCAACCACCACCCCACACCAACCCCCTCCCACCCCACACCACCAAGTCACAACCACCACCCCACGACCAACCGCTCACCAACCACCACCCCCTGCCTCACCAACACCACACCACCCACCAACCACCACCCACACCAATCCCTCACCAACCCACACCACTCTCACCAACCCACACCCCCATCAACCAACCCTCAGCCAACCCACCCCAGCTAATCACAAACCCTTTCCAACCACCCCACCACCCCCGTCCCCACCCACACCAACCCACACATCCTCACCAACACACACACCAACCCACCAACCACCAGCCCACACCAACCCTCACAACCCACACCCTAGATCACCACAACCCATCCCCACCCCCTCAACCACCAACCCCACACCAACTCCACAACCACTCATCCCCACCCATCCCAAACCCACCCACCACCCCCCACACCACCCTCACCACCCACACCACTATCACAACCCCAGCCAACCCACTCACCACCACCCCACACCACTAATCACCGCCCATCCCACCCACCAACCACACCCACACCACACCAACCACTAACTCCACCCACCCGCACCACCACCACCACCCCCCTCCCCCCTCCCCCCCCCCCCCCCCCCTTAGATAGATTTGCTGAATCTGTTGGACATGGAGAAGGCTAATGAGACGCTGCACAGCTGTATCTCTCACACCAACCCAATCCAACAGACACCAACAACCACCAACGCACACCACTTAACACCAACCCAACCCACCAACCACCAACACGCACCAACCCACACCACTAAACACCAACCCAACACAACCCACCTAAGACCAACCCACACCAACGCACACCTCTACCCCCCCCCCCCCCCCCCCTTGACAGATATGCTGAAGCTGATGGACAGTGGAGAAGCTATTGAGAAGCTGCACCAGCTGAATCTCTCACACCAAACCAACCCAACCCAACCCACCAACCCACCAACCCACCAACCACCAACCACCAACCCACACCACTAAACACCAACCAAACCAAACCCAACCCACCAACGACCAACCCGCACCTACACACACCTCTAAACACCACCCCATCACCCACCCCTGACTATGCCCTTGCTTCTTAATCAGATATGCCGAAACTTATGGACAGTGGAGAAGCTAGTGAGAAGCTGCACCAGCTGAAACTCTCACATCTACCCTACCCAACCCACACCAATAAGCACCAACCCACACCTCTAAACACCAACCCAACCCACCAACCACCAACACGCACCAATAAGCACCCCTCCCACCCACTCACCCACCCACCCAACCCTGATAGATATGCTGAAACTGATGGACAGTGGAGAAGCTAGTGAGAAGCTGCACCAGTTCTACGTCTTCCTTGGTGGGACCAAATGTGAGGCGTCTGATTTACGCCTAAGCCTGCACGATATGCGACGTGGCATGCGCTACACGGTGAGCAATTTTTTGGGTTTAGGGTTTAGGGTCTTGGGTTACACAGTGAGCTATGTTTTCTTTCGACGGCACATGTAGGCACCAAGCTTAGCCATATGATTACACATTATGCCATTTCGACGGCACATGTAGGCACCAAGCTTAGCCATATGATGACACATTATGCCATGTAAGTCTGCATGACATGCGTCGTGGCACGCGCTACACGGTGAGCCAAAAAGTTTAGCCATATGATTACATATTATGCCATGTAAGTCTGCATGACATGCGTCGTGGCATGCGCTACACGGTAAGCACAGCCACCAATACCGTGCATCTGTATATGTGTATGTATGCGCGTATGTCACCTTGGTGGGAGCAAATGTGAGGCATCTGATTTACGCCTAAGCCTGCATGACATGCGTCGTGGCATGCGCTACACGGTCAGCCATTAAGTGTCGCTGCGAACCACCTCAGTCACCAATACCCATTTGTATCTGTGTATCTGTATGTGTGTATGTATGTATGCGCGTATGTCATCTGGGTGAGACCAAATGTGAGGCATCTGATTTACACCTAAGCCTGCATGACATGGTTGGACAGGGTTATTTTTAAGGAAATTGCCCCCCCCCCCCCCCCTTCATCGCAATATTGGTTTTGGAGCTAATTGTCCAGAATCCAGAATGAGCAAAAATCGCAGGGTTCCAAAATCCCTTGGAATTCAAATCCAAAAAAGCCATGTCAGACAGCCAGGTCAGGTTCAGGCCAAATCCAGCCCACAGGGCCGAGTCTCCGCGAAACTATGGGTTGCATCGCAGGGCCGATTCTGAAACTGATCTCTTAATGCGAAATTTCGGGGTTTATCTCATAATGCGAAATTTATCTCATAATGCGAATCGGGGTTTATCTCATAATGCGAAACGTATCTCATAATGCGAAATTTGGCAGCTAAAAAAAACCCTGTGGTTGGCTAGTGGCGGGTTAATGTGGCCTGAATTTGTGTGGGTTGGTGTAAACGGGTTTCATAGCTTTGTATGGGTTACATCTGGGCATTGCCACACTCACCCACCCACCCACCCACCCACACCCACACCCACCCACACTCACCCACCCACCCACCCACCCACCCACCCACACCCACCCACACCCACCCACACCCACCCACACCCACACTCACTCACCCACCCACCCACCCACCCACCCACCCAACACTCACCCACCCACCCACCCACCCCCCACCCCACCCACCCACCCCCACCCACACTCACCCACCCCACACTCACCCCCCACCAACCCACCCACACTCACCCACCCACCCACTCACCCACACTCACCCACCCTCTTTGGTCACATTCTATCATACGCCGGTCCTTACAAAAAGGTGATGAATTTCAAACACTCCGATGGCCAGGCACTAGCATGGGGTGGCAGCGCACTCACACTCACCCACCCATCCACCACCACCCACACCCACACCACACCCACACCCACACCCTACCATACTCATATTGTACTCACACTCACATACTACCATACTCCTACGCAACTCTCACATCTCACCCAACCCACCCAACCACCACACCCACCCGACACTCACACCCACAAACCACCACACACACTCACATAACAACCCACAACATCACCCAACAACTCACATCCACCCAACACCACACAACCCCCCCACCACCCACACCCACATTGATCCACATAGGTGATGAACTTCAAGCACTCCGGCGGCGAGGCATTATATGGGGATGGCAAGCACTCACTCTCACCCCCCCACCACCCACCCCACCCACACTCACCCACCACCAACCACAACCAACAACCCCCCCCCCAACACCCACCACCCACACCCACAACCCACCCACCACCACACTCCTCACCCAACACCACCCACTCACACTTACCCCCCACCCACTCCCCACACCCTCCACACTCACCCTCACACCCACACACCCCACCCACATAGTTGATGAACTTTAAAAGAAGCACTCTGAAGGCGATGCACGTGCAATGGGGGTGGCAGTACTTCCCATACCAGGCAAACACCAACCCCCGCACCACACACCCACCCACCCACGCTCACCCACCCACCCACCCCCGCACCCCACCACCCAACGACCCACCACCCACCCCACCCCCACCACGCACCAACACGCCTCCACCCACACACAAACCCCCACCCAACACCCCCCACTCCATCACACCCACTCTCCCACCCACCCACAACCCATCCACCACCCCACCACCCCCCCCCCACCACCCACCCGCACCCACCACCCCCCCACCCTCCCATCACCACCACACCACCCACCACCCACACACATCCAACCACCCACCCCCCTCCACCCACCCAACCCACGCCACCCACTACCCCTCCACCACCCACCACCACCAACACTGACCCCACATAGTGATGAATTTCAACACTCTGAAGGGCATTGCACTTGTCATGGGTGGCAGTACTCTATGCCAGGCAACACTCACCCACACCCACCCACCAACACTCACCCACTCACCCACACTCACCCACACTCCACCCACCACACTCACCACCCCACCCCCCACACCTACCCACCCAGCCACCCCCCATCCACCCACACTCACCCACCACCCACACTCACCCACCACCCACACTCACCCACCACCCACCCACACAGGTGATGAACTTTAAGCACTCTGACGGCAAGGCACTAGCATGGGGTGGCAGTACTCCCTACCAGGCCACGCTGGACGAGGATGCTAGGGAGAGGGCGGCTCACCCCTCGGGGTTTGGGGTTCCACTCCTTCGCGTGGCACAGTTCATTCGCCAGGCTGGCCTCCTACCCAAGCTAGTGTCTAGGATGATCACACAGGAGCATGATGAGGTGTGGATGGATTTGGTTTGTGGGGGTGTGTTGTGTGGGTGGGGTGGTGTGGGTGTGGGGGAGGCCGGGCCAGTCTGGCCTCCCTCCCAAAAGCTAGTGTCTAGGATGATTACACAGGAGCATGATGAGGTGTGGATGGATGGTGGGATGTGTGTGTGTGTGTGTGTGGAGAGTCAGTGTGTGTGTGGTGGTTGTGGTGGTGGGGTGTTGATAGGGGTAGGGTGGTGTGTGGGTGTATGTTTTTGTGTGTGTGTGTGGTGGTGGTGGGTGGAGCCTGTGTGTGTGGTGGTTACGGTTCACTGATCATGGAGGAGATGAAGCTGTGCTGTAACCTGAGCAGACCGCCATGTTGTGGTCAGGCCACCATTTGATCGGGTAGACATCTGTGTGTGTGTATTTTTTTTGTGTGTGTGTGGTGTGTGTAGGTTTGTGTGTGTGTGTGTGTAGTGTGGTTTGTGGTGTGTGTGTCGGTGTGGTGTGTGTGTGTGTACTGTAGTGTTTGTGTGTCAATGTTGTTTGGTGTAATGTGTTTGTGTGTGTGTGTGTGTGTGTGTGTGTGTGTGTGTGTATGTGTGTATGTGTTTGTGTGTATGTGTGTGTGTGTGTGTGTGTGTGTGTGTGTGGTGAGATTATTGCAAGATTATCGGGCGATCATGCTGTGCATATAATTCCTTTTTTTTTACATTCCTTGTAACATTTATTCATGTAACATTTTTTGTGTACCATTTTTCCTAGTAACATGTATTCATGTAACATTTTGTATGTAACATATTTCCTTGTAACATTTATTCATGTAATATTTTGTGTGTACCATTTTTCCTGGTAACATGTATTCACACTTACACAGATAATGGAGGAGATGAGCTTGTAACCTGTTTAACACACCACACCAAACTCACACAAACACACCCAACAACAACACCACACCAAACACCACACCAACACCACCAAAACCAAAACCATTCACCACTTACACAGATAATGGAGGAGATGAAGCTTGTACCTGTTTACACACCACACTCCACACACACACCACACCACACCATCAACACCAAAACCACCCACACTCACCCACTACCACCCACACTCACACCAACACCACACCAACACCAACACCACACCAACACCACACCAACACCACCAACACCAAAACCATTCACACTTATACAGATAATGGAGGAGATGAAGCTTGTACCTGTTTACACACCACACACCACACACACACACCACACCACACCATCAACACCAAAACCACCCACACTCACCCACTACCACCCACACTCACACCAACACCACACCAACACCAACAACATTCAAATCCACACAGATAATGGAGGAGATGAAGCTAGTCCCTGTACCCGACCAGTTTTGACAAAAACGGGATCAAAAGTGACCCACACTCTACCACTACCACCCACACTCACACCAACACCACACCAACACCAACAACATTCACATCCACACAGGTAATGGAAGAGATGAAGCTAGTCCCTGTACCCGAGCAGACCCCCTGGTGGTGGTCAGGTACCAATGAGCGGCGGAAGACGTACCTTCCCCCACGGCTTGGAGCTTTCCGCTACGCCCCCCAGGCCATCGACACCCTCTCCCGCCCCGTCAGCATGGCCTTCAGCAACGAGTTTGATGTGATGGGACTCACCGTGGTTCCCACCTCCCGCAAGGTTAGTCCACGCAACCACCACCACCACAACCACACCACCACCACACCACCAACACCAACACCAACACCAGCACCAACACCAACACCAACACCAACACCAACTCCAACACCAACACCAACACCAACACCAACACCACACCACCACACCACCACTACCAACAACAACAAAACACCAACAAAAACAACACCAACATCAGCACATACTAAAACACACCAAACCCACCCACCATCCACCACACACCACCCACCACCCACCACTCACCATCCACACCCACCCACCACCCACCACCACTCACCCACCACTCACCCACCACCTACCACCCACCAGGCCTTCCACGACCTGCTGAGCTCTGACATGGAAGTTAAATTTAACAACGCAAACGCGATCGTTTTGTTGCATACACCCTGGTGCACATCTAGGGCCACCTGCTTTTCCATGCACGACCTTGACACCACAGTAGCTCTACCCACCCCCACAACCCCACTTCTCCATCCACACCACCCACACCCACACACCGATGCCTTCCACTCACACACATCCACAAGCTCCCCCCACTCCCAACCCCCCGCCCCCCACACCGACACAGCCCCCCACCCCCCACCTGCCCCACCCCACCACCTCCCCACCACTCAGGCCTTCCACGGACTTGCTGAGCTCTGAATGGAAGTGAAGTCCAAACCAACGCAAACGCGATCGTTTGTGCATTACACTATGGTGCCCCTCATAGGCCACGGGCTCTTCCCCATGCACGACCCTGGACAGCAAAAGCTCACCCCACCCCCACCACCCACCACCTCACCTCACCCTACCCTCACACACACACACACCCTCTCCCCTAACGTCTTACCCCACCTTCTACATTTACACTAGCACCCCAACCCAAACCCAACCCAGTCCCGCCACCCCACACACACCTGCCTCACCCCACCCACCAGGCCTTCCACGACCTGCTGAGCTCTGACATGGAGGTCAAAGTCCAACAGCGCAAACGCGATCGTTTTGTTGCATACACCCTGGTGCACCTCCTAGGCCATTGGCTTTTCCCCATGCAAGACCCCAACCAGCAAAAGCCGTCAAGCCTCATGGCAGCAGTCATCAGCTACCCTCAGTTCGTGGAGGTGCTAGCTGCCTTGACGGTGCTGAAGGCGTCCAGAAGGCCCGACCTGTAGCTCAGGAAAGATGGCGACAGTTTCTGTGAACCACTGCAATATCACGCCATGCCGAGCCAGGCTGCAAGGTTTGTGTAGTGTGATGTGGTGTGTGTGCTTTGTGGGGGGGTGGGGGGGGGGGGGGGGGGGAGGGCGGGGTTGTGGGGGTGGGGGTGGGGTGTAGGGGCGGGGGGGAGATAGCGGATAGCCCAGGTGCAAGGTTTGTGTGTTTGCTGTGTGTGGGTGTGGGTCGTGGTGTGTGTGGGTGTGGTGTGTGTGTGGTGGGTGTGGGGGTTGGTGTGTGGGTGTGTGTGGGGTGTGTGTGTGTGTGTGTTTGTGTGGTGTGTTGGATGTGTGTGTATGTGTGTGTGTGTGTGGGGGGTCTGTGGGGTGTGTGGGGTTGGTGGGTGTGCTGTGGGTGTGGGTGTGTGGGCTTGTGGGTGGGGTGGGTGTTGGTCTTCGGTGGGGTGGAGTATGGTGTGGGGTTTGTGCGCCCCCCCAGGGGCGACTAGCGGGTTGGGGGAGACCTTCCCTCCCCTTCCCTCAGTGCGCCCCCCCACCTCTTTTTTTCCACCCATAGGGTCGGGGACGCAGGATGTAGCCGGATAGCCCAGGCTGCGTATAGGTTTGTTCCTAGTTTGACGCTGTGGTGTGTTGTGTGTGGGGGGTCGCCGGGTGCGTAGGGGGGAGTGTTATAGCGGATAGCCCAGGCGCAAGCGCGTGCCTTTTGGAGGTTGGGGGGGGGCATGTGGCGAGGAGGAGAGGAAGGACAATGCTCTGTGCACGCTGTGTGCTCTGTGTGTGTGCATTACAGTATTAGGGGTACCAGGAACTCCCACACACACACACAAACACACAAACACACACACACATAACACACACACGCAGATCATCAATGCCCCATGCTGAGACCCAGGCTCGGGATAACAGCTGCCAATGCCCCACCCCCCCCCCCCCCCCCCCCCCCACTCCATCCCCCCCAGTCCCACTCCAAGGCACACCCGTCTAACGGACTAGTACCTGGCGTAAGCATTGTCGACACGATCATCACCTATACCACCTCTTACCAGCCCCCCTTACTTCCACCCCCTTATCCCCCCCCCCACGATTAGTCCTCCACTGCACCCCCCCCCCGCCCACCCGCCTCCACCCCCCCCCCCCCCCACCCACCCCCCCCCCACACCACGTCCCTCACACCATTCTACCACACACACCACAGCTCTTTCCCTGGTACTTTTTATATTAATCGTCCCCCCACTCGCGCCCCCACCTTCGAACTGCTCAGTACCTGGCGCGAGCATGTGCTGGAGCCTTGGAAGTTCAAACGAACAACAATGAATGACTGTGACTTGGAACAAGAGGTGGACAAGGTGTTCCGCCTGAGCAAGTTATCAGCTACCCACCCCACCCACCCACCACATATCCCCACCCCACCTCACACACCGAGCCACACCTTGAAATGCTGGGACTCCTGGCGGCGAGATGTAGCCCTGCTGGTGCCTTGAAGTTCAACATCGATACAAACATTCCATGAACGACCAATGTGACTTGGACAACAGGCAGGTGGATCGATTGGTGTTCGCATGTACTGAGACCATCAAACGGTGTTCCGCCTACTGTTCACATCCTCACCCCGGTGTTCTCCGCCATGTACTGCTCCATCAAGGCACGCACACACGCACACACGCACACACGCACACACACACCAACAATCAAATTTTCCACACCCCATGGACACCTTTTCAAACTGCCTGGTGCTACCAACCGTCGGCTCGTCCCACCTTAATTGCCATGTGCTGGCACGCCCTTGGTAGTTCAAACGATTTTCCCTCCTCCTTCTAAAACGAACAACTATGAACGACCGTGATTTAGAACAAGAGGATGTACAGGGTATCTGCCTGAGCAAGGTGTCAGTACCACCCGGTCACCCAACCCCATCCAAAAAAACCCCCACACCCCTAACCACTAAACCAACACCACCCAACTTTCCCCCATCTACCCCCCAGGCACACTTCGAATTCGCTCAGACCTGGCGCGACATGTGCTGGAGCTTGGAAGTTCAACACACCGACACGACCATGAATGACCGTGACTTGGAAACACAGAATGACGGTCGGACAAAGCCGGGTCTCGCATGAGCAATTTAAGCCTACCCCACCCCCACCCCCGAACCCCCCCATCCCACCCAACCTACCCCCAGGCACACCTTCGAACCTGCGAGCGTAGTATCTACCTGGCCTCCGTGTAGCATGTGCTCGGAGAATATGGACCCGTTCAAAATGAACAGGCCATGAATGACCGTGTACTTGTGAACAGGAGGGGCACACACACGCGTTGTTTCGCCCGTATGTGCTACATCAAGGCACGCACCAAGCCACAGCACACATTCACGCAATCACACACACGCCATCACAAACACACATCATTTTCCCCACCCAGCAAGCTGTTTTAACGTAGTGGGTTCCCCCCCGGGGGTCCCCTTTTCCCCCCCCCTTTTTTTTTGACTGGCGCTCAAGCATGTGATGAGCTTGGAAGTTCTACGACGGAAAATGAACGACGTGATTTACAGAACAGAGGGGGACAAGGTGCTTTCCTGTCCGCTCGAGAAACGTTTATCAGCAGACTGACAACCCAACCACGCCACATCCCCACCCCCCACCACCGCCCACCCCCAGCCCAACACAACCCCCACCACAGGCACACACTTTTTCGAACCTGTCCATACCTGGCGCTTTCGAGGATGGGCCCGGAAGCCTTGGAGCTTCACACAACGAACGACAATGAATGACGTGGGTGAATTGGAAAACAGGTTTTAGTTTGTGGAACAATCCCTCTGGTTGTTCCGCCCCCCCCCCTTGTATTTTCTGCCTACCATCAACCATGTCAGGGACGTTCCGTGATGTCGATTTATCCAGTTTAATCGGTTTTCTGCGGATGCGGCTGGGGATGACGTGGTCACCCCCCAGAGGCCATCAGCTGTTTTTGATTCTGCTCACACAGACCCTGAGAGCCTGAAGGGGTAGGGAGAGGTATGTTGGGTGTATGGATCGTATGATGTATGTAGTATGTAATGTATGGAGTATGTATGTATGTATGTATGTAGTATGTATGTATGTATGTATTGTATGTATGTATGTATGGATGTATGGAATGTATCTCTTTTTGTATTGAATGTAGGTATGTATGTATGTAGTAGTACTGTATGTATGTATGTATGTATGCATGCATGCATGCATGCATGTATGTATGTATGTATGTATGTAGTAGTATGTGCGGAATGATATGTATGTATGATGTATGTATGTAAGTATGTTGTCTGTTTGTGTGTATATATGTATGTTTGTGTGTATGCATGTATGTAGTATGTATGTAGTTATGGATGTATGTGATGTATGTAGTATGTCTGTAGTATGGGGTAATGTATGTAGGTAGGTATGTATGTATGCATGGTATGTATGTATGTATGTATGCATGTATGTATGCACACCGGTGGCTAGTGGACGAGTCCAAACACACGACACCTGAGGCAGTCAGCTACAGTGTGAGAGCGTGACTGACACTCACAGATGACGCAGCAGGTCACCCCCCAGAGGGCAATCAGCTGTTTCCGATTGTCTGGCTCACACTACCTGGAGCCTGAAGGGGTATGGAGAGGTATGCTTGTGTGTATGCATGTATGTGTGTGTATGTATATGCATGTGTGTATTTATGTATATGTTTGTATGTTCGTGTATGTGCGTGTGGATGTATGTGTGGATGTATGTGTGTATGTTGCAGTCCAGGGTTAGTCCATATATGCTAAATGGACCAGCCCAACCTGGAAGGGGAATGTCAATTTATCAGTTAAATCGGTTGCTGCGCAAATGCGGGCTGGTGTATGTATGGGTAGGTAGATAGGTCGGCAGGTAGGCAGGGAGGGAGGGAGGGAGGGAGGTAAATATGCTAAAGGGACTTGCCCAACCTGTTTCTCATGACTGCCCACACTGACCCTGGCACTCTGAAGGGGTATGGAGAAGTATGCATGTGTATGTAGGTAGATAGGTAGGTAGGTAGGTAGGTAAGTAAATATGCTAAAGGGACTTGCCCAACCTGTTTCTCATTTCTGCCCACACTGACCCTGGCACTCTGAAGGGGTATGGAGAGGTATGCATGTGTATGTAGGTAGATAGGTAGGTAGGTAGGTAGGTAAGTAAATATGCTAAAGGGACTTGCCCAACCTGTTTCTCATTTATGCCCACACTGACCCTGGCACTCTGAAGGGGTATGGAGAGGTATGCATGTGTATGTAGGTAGATAGATAGGTAGGTAGGTAGGTAAGTAAATATGCTAAAGGGACTTGCCCAACCTGTTTCTCATTTATGCCCACACTGACCCTGACAGTCTGAAGGGGTATGGAGAGGTATGCATGTGTATGTAGGTAGATATGTAGGTAAGTAAATATGCTAAAGGGACTTGCCCAACCTGTTTCTCATTTATGCCCACACTGACCCTGACAGTCTGAAGGGCTATGGAGAGGTATGTATGTGTGTATGTAGGTAGATAGGGGGGGAGGGAGGGAGGGAGGGGGGGAGGGAGCCCAACCTGTTTTTCATTTCTGCCCACACTGACCCTGACAGCCTGAAGGGGTATGGTGAGGTATGTATGGACGGATGGATGGATGTGTGTATGCATGTTACATCCCAGGGGTAGGCCAGATATGCTATAGGGACTTGCCCAACCTGAATGATGGATGGATTTATTGATGGATGGATGGATGGATGGATGGATGGATGGATGGATGGATGGATGGATGGATGGATGGATGGACGTATATTATTATTATTATTATTATTATTATTATTATTATTATTATTATTATTATTATTATTATTATTATTATTATTGTTATTAATAATATATATATAAACCGTGCATCAGGTGATCAAGGAGGACGGGCAGTCACCTATGTTGTTTATATGTTAATACTAATATTAGTATTAGTATTAGTATTAATGTTAATATCTGTTTACATATTAATGCATGCATGCAATATCAATATCTGTTTACATATTAATGCATGCATGCAATATCAATATCTGTTTACATATTAATGCATGCATGCAATATCAATATCTGTTTACATATTAATGCATGCATGCAATATCAATATCTGTTTACATATTAATGCATGCATATTAATGCATTCACCAGGTGACTAAGGAGGAAGGGCAGTCACTACTGTTGGTGGAGATCCACAAGCAGCAGCTGAAGCAAACCAAAAAAGACAAAGCCGCTGCACGCAAGCAAGCGCGCAAAGAAAAGCGCCAGAACGCGCAACCGGATGTTGTGAAGGGCTGGAAGACAGCATCCAAAGTGGCAGGGCAGCGTTTTGTGCTTGACTCCGCCTTCCCCGAGGCACACCTGGAGATGCCTAGCGAGGCAGCTGGAGTACACCCCATCACCAACCCGCACGTCAACCCTATACTCAGCATGGCGGTGCGTGCGGAGAAGTGGAGTGGGCTGTCGGTTGAGCAGTTGCGCTGCTTGACTTCGTCCAAGCTCGCACTCACTGTGGCCCAGCAAGCCCTAGTCGACACGCTGTCCCAGGGGGACTTAATGGATGAGGATGTGGACTATACATCCATCCTTGTTGCTGACAGCGAGGTCAACGACAGCAGCGATGAGGGCAGCACAGGTAAACAACACAACTTTACCTCAACCTCAACCTTCCCCCCCCCCCCCCCAGCGAAACCCACGCACCACACGACCACACCACCCCAAACTACCCAACCCCCCCACACCTGCACCACACTCTCCAACCCGACAGCGATGTCAGCGACTTCAGTGATGGGGGCAGTACAGGTATGGGTGTGTAAACTTTTGTTGTAGTGTTGGGGCAGACCAAATAGGCTAACGGGACTTGCTTTAGTAGGGTGTGGACTATACATCTATCCTCGTTGCTGACAGCAGCGATGAGGGCAGCACAGGTAAACAACACACAACTTTACCTCAACCTCAACCTCCCCCCCCCACACCCACACTCCTCCCTGAAAGCGAGGGCCGCGACGAGCAGGGGTGAGGGAGCAAAGGTGGAACCTGAAAACACAACACAAACCTGAACCGCAACGCAACTCCCCACCCCAACACCCCCACCACTCAGCCCGGGCAACAAGCGCAGGGACGAACAAAGCAGCGATGAGGGAGCACAGGGAAGTCACAAACAAGAGCAACAGAAACGAGTCAACGCAACCGGAAAAGAAACGCATACCGCAAACGCAACCGCAAACGAAACGCCACCGCAACCGCAAAACCGAACAGCCCCACCCCAACCCACGCCCCCACTGGACACAAGGACAGCAGCGATGCGGGGCAGTAACAGATTATGTAATAATAAAATTCAGCCGCAACCTCAAACCCCCTAGCACTCCTCACAACACCATACCCTAGCGACCAACAACGCAGGGTCGGCCTGGCTCACGATTTAGGCCTCCCAGTAAAAAAAACATCAACCTCAACCTCCAACCCCCTACCACTCCCGCACCTGACACCACCTGCAGCGGACTGTTAAGCAAAATTCAGCGATGAGGGCACTAGCCAGGTTAAATTAATTAAACAAGTCAACCTGAACATCCACCCCCCCACCACTCCCCACCTCCACCACTCCCGCACCTGACGGCGACATCAGCAACATCAGCGATACGGGCAACACAGGTAATGGTGTATGTGATGTTACAGTCCAAGCCTCTTTCAGTGATTTACATATGGTCTAGTAGTGGTAGCCCAGAGCGTTAGAGGGAATATAAGAGGTTCGGGTTTTGTGTGGGTGGTGTTGTGGACCCCCTCGGATCGTGTTGGCGCTGCATGTCCATGTCGTCGTCCAAACCGCGAGTGGTGCTTAGTCTAGTTGAGTCGGGACCGCTTCGCCCTCTCCCCCCCCCAGCCCAGGGGCTCCCTTCTACACCACGCCCCACCCGGCGTGGACTTACAGTTCCGGGTTTATTTGTCCAACAAGTCGTTCTATAGTAGCCCCACCAAAATATATGATGAAGTGTCTGGCTGAAAGCTATTTCGTTTGTTGTAACCCACATCAAAAGTAAAGAAAGGTTCCAAACGAATTGTTTGGAATTCAGTTCACCAGTGTTTCTTTTGATTCCTTTTTGTTTGTTTTCTTTTTGTCCTTTTTTTCTTTTTCTTTTATCAAATGATTGTTTGGAATTCAGTTCACCAGAGTTTCTCCTGTTTCCTTTTTTGTTTGTTTCCTTTTTCTTTTTGCCCTTTTTCTTTTTGTCAACGATTGTTTAGGGTTCAGTTCATCAGTGTTTCTTTTGTTTGATTTATTTTATATTCTTTTCTCTCTCTTTTCCTTTTTTTTTACCCTGGCGTTTTTTCTTTGGTCAAATTTTTGTAGGGTTCAAGTCATACAGTGCTCTACAGTGGTTCATGTGTTTGATTACCCCCCCACCACCCCCCCCCCCCCCCCCCCCCAAACCCCACAAACATTTTTTCTGTTGGTCTATATTTGTCCTTAATTTGGGTTATTAATCACAAACGAGTGTTTTAGGGTTCATTCATCAGTGTTTTTCTTTTGTTTGATTACCCCCCACCCCTTTTTTTGTCGAACGATGTTTTTTTTTTTTTTGTTTTAGGTTCAGTCATCAGATCATGTTTTCTTTTGTTTGATTCCCCCCCACCCCCCACTCTTTTTTGTCCACGCTTGTTTGGGGAATTTCCAGTTCATCAGTGTTTCCTTTCGTTGATTCCCCCCCCCACCACAAGGCCGTTTTTTCGAACGATTGTTTAGGGTTCAGTTCATCAGTGTTTCTTTTGTTTGATCCCCCCCACCCCCACCTTTTCGTATGGGGCATAAAGGTACCCGACCCGCGATATTCCATAGGCAGCTCTTCCTCCTATTAAGCTGCCTAATCATTGCAGTCTGTCTGGCATGCCTTATTAAATACATACCTTTCAAGTACCTTTTGGGCCCCTGTATCTTTAATGGGCATTCAAGTGGGACCCCTCCCTTGATGGCCCCCTCAAGGGGCCGGTACTCCAGGTACCTTATGGCCGCAATTCCATGTCTCCAGGGGGGTGGACGAACATATTACGCCCATAAAAATAGGCGGACTAGCTAGTGTGTCGAACGATTGTTTAGGGTTCATTTTTCACGAGTTTTGGGGGTTCTGACTTTCGTTGATGTCGCCCCCCACGAGGCAGCACGAGGGCTTTTTTTCGAACGATTGTTTCGGGTTCATTTCATCAGTTTTTCTGTGTTTGATTCCCTCGCCCCCCCCCCACCTTTTTGTCGAACGATTGTTTAGGGTTCAGTTCATCAGTGTTTCTTTCGTTTGATTCCCCCCCCCCCACACCTTTTTTTCGAACGATTGTTTAGGGTTCGTTCATCATGTTTTCTTTCGTTTGATTTATTCTTCTTTTTTGGAGGAGCCCCCCCTTCTGGGGGCAGGAGCCCCCTGGTGTGTTACCCATTTGGTCCCGTTGTCCATCCATCCATCCATCCATTCGATAGGTTAGCCTCCATCCATCCATCCATCCACCCATCCATCCCTCCATGCCATCCATCCATCATGCCTAAGCCATCCATCCACCATCCATTCCATCCATCCTCCATGTCCATCCATAACATTTATCCATCCATCCATCCCCATCCTTTATACATCCATCCATATCTCCATCCATCATCCTCCATCCATCCATCCACCATCCTCCATCCATCCACCCTCCTCCATCCATCCATCCTCCATCCATACCATCCACCATCCATCCATCCTCCATCCATCCATGCCCATCCATGCCAATCCATCATCCACC
>JACBWV010000108.1:162869-260369 GCA_013435795.1 Chlamydomonas sp. ICE-L
AACCCCCAGTCACCACCCTACCCCGTCTACATGGACCACCCTACCCCCTCACTAATACCCCCAGGTCACCAATCCAAATGAGAAGCCACTGGACTGCTCTGACCTCCTCAAATACTTTGAAACCTTAATCTCAACCTGTGGAACGCCCCCCATCAACCCCCCTCACCCCATCAACCGCCCCCGTTCCCCCCTAACCACGGCCTCCCTCACCCCCCTCACCCCCATACCACCACAGGTAGGGTATCCTACCAATGCTGAAGCCACTGGCTGCTCTAGACCTCCTCAAAGCCTTCGCATCCTTCATTTCCTCCGCCTCGTCGCTCCTCTCCTCCTCTCTACCGCACCAACAGCACAGTTGACAAACCCCCACGCACGCACGACACCACGCGCTTTGCACCAGACTCACGCCTCACCCGACACACAAGCACAGCCACAGCCACAGCCACTGCCCGAGTCATCAAAAAAGACCCCCTTCTCAACTCCTCAACCTTGGAATGATTATAATTTGCAACCACTACGCCCACTGAGAAGCAAAAAAATACGAGCACGAAGCCTGTCTAGGTCGGACCAAAAGAAAAGGGTTGGGCCAGGGAAAAGAAACAAAAAAAAAAAGGCCGAGGAACAGAAGACGAAACAGAAAGGGGTGGAAGTGAAGAAACAAGAAAAAAGAAGGAAAGATGTGAAAAAAAGCAAAACAAGCGACACAACACAAAGAAAAAAGCAAACACTAAGAAAACGCACACAGGGAGATAAACACAAAAACGCACACCCAAAAACCACCCCAATCTCCCCCGCACCCACCCCCTCCCTCGCTCCTCTCCCCTCCTCTCCCCACCTCCCACCATCCTGAGCTCCAGGCAAAGTGGCAGGCAGCTATGACCAACATCCTGAGCCCTTACCTCACCTCCATGCCAAGTAGCTGTCAGCATCCTGACTTGGGCCGCCCAACCTCTTTCAACCGACTTCCCTCTTTCATTAGGACCATTAGTCATCCGCGGGCTCCCACCCCTTCCTCCTTTCCCTCTGCCTTTGCAGCAGCAACCATACCCACATCCGCAACCCCTTCTTCCACCACCGCACTCCCGCATTCAAAGCAAGGCATCCCTGGGGGTGTTAGTACAGCTATGGCCAACACCGCCTTCAAAGCAAATCAAAGCAACCCGCATTCAAAGCAAGGCATCCCTGGGGGTGATAGTACAGCTATGGCCAACACCGCCCACCCTCATTCAAAGCTAGGCATCCTTGGGGGTGATAATACAGCTATGGCCAACACCACGCACCCGCATTCAAAGCAAGGCACCCTTGGGGGTGATAGGACAGCTATGGCCAACACCGCCAACCAAAACGCTGGTCCAAGCTACTCCACTCGTGCGAGCGGCATAGGACCAAGCCACTCAACATGTACTGCCCTTGAGACAAGCAGTACATCATTTCACCATGACAAGCGTACTTCCCTTGAGACAAGCAGTACATCGATTCACCATGACAAGCGTACTTCCCTTGAGACAAGCAGTACATCATCTCACCATGACAAGCGTTCCTCTTTAGAGGCAACCTATCAGGAAAGAAGCCAAGCCAACCGCGATTCCCTTGATGCCAGCAATAGGGATGCTGGCACATCCCTTGGGGGCGGGTCCCGGACCCATGGCATGGACAGCATTGGGCAAAGCCCCCCCTGTGCATCCCAAGAACTACAGTCCAGTGGTCTCCTCGCTGACAAGGTTGGGATAAGCCCCCCCTGTGCATCCCAAGCACTACAGTCCAGTGGTCTCCTCGCTGACAATGTTGGGCAAAGCCCCCCCTGTGCATCCCAAGTACTACAGTCCAGGGGTCTCCTCGCTGACAATATTAGGCAAAGCCCCCCGGTTGCTCTTCACGCCTCCCTGGGCTCCATGCTGCAAGCATGCATGCAGCAGCTGGCACTGGCCTGCCACTGCCTGGCCTTCCTCAGCCACACATTAAATAAGCAGAGCTCGATACAGAACCAACCTCGAGCACCCTCACCTCTGCTGCTCCCACAGACCCTAGCTGACCCAGCCCGGGTGAGTGTGTGTGTGGTGTGTGTGTGTGTGTGTGTGTGTGTGTGTGTGTGTGTGTGTGGTGTGTGTGTGGGGGGGGGGGGCGTGTGTGCGTGTGTGTGTGTGTGTGTGTAGCACCCTCAACTCTGCTGCTCCCACAGACCCTAGCTAACCCTGCCCGGGTGAGTGTGTGCGGTGTGTGTGTGGGGTGGGGTGGGGTGGGGGGGCGTGTGTGGGTGTGGGTGTGTGCGTGTGTGTGGGTGTTTGTAGAACCCTCCCCTGTGCTGCTTCCACAGACCCTAGCTGACCCTGCCCCGGTGAGTGTGTGCAGTGTGGGTGTTGGGGTGGAGGTGTGGGGGGGGTGCGGTGTGTGTGAATGTTGGGGGTGGGGGGAGGGGTGGGGGTGTGTGGGGGAATGCGGTCTGTGTGTGAATGTTGGGGATGGGGGGGAGGTGTGTGTGGGGAGGGGGGGGGCGTGTGTGGTGTGTGTGTGTGTAGCACCCTCCCCTCTGCTGCTCCCACAGACCCTAGCTGGACCCTGCCTTGGTTAGCGTGTGTGGTGTGTGTGTGTTGGGGTGGGTTGAGTTGGGTTGGTAGGGGTATGTGTGCGAGTGTGTATATGTATGTGTGTGGGTGGGTGGGTGGGTGTGTGTGGGGGGGGGGGGGTTGTGAATGTGGGGTGGGGGGAGGTGTGTGTGTGGGTGGGGTGGGGTGGGGTGGGTGGGTGGGTGGGGGGGGCGTGTGGGTGTGTAGCACCCTCCCCTCTGCTGCTTCACTGACCCTAGCTGATCTGGCAATCATGGTGTGTGTGGTGTGTGTGTTGGGGTGTGTTGGGGTGGGGTGGGGATATGTGTGTGTGTGTGAGTGTGTGTGTGTGGTGTGTGTGTGTGTGGTGTGTGTGTGTGTGTGTGTGTGTGTGTGGGGGGGGGGGGGTACGTTATGTGTTTGGTGTGTGTGTGTGGTGTGTGTGTAGCACCCTCCCCTCTGCTGCTCCCACAGACCCTAGCTGACCCTGCCTGGCCAAGTGTGTGTGCAGCACGGCAAGAGCACCCTCACCCCAACCCTGGCCCTCACCACCACACCACACCACAACGACACGACACCCACACCACACCACACCACACCACAACACACCACACCCACACCACACCACACCACACCACACCACGTCCAAGCCACACCACACCACACCACTCCACACACACCACTACCACATCACCACACCACACCACACCACGCCACACCCATGACGGCACCACAAACCAACACAAGAAACACAACACAACACAACACAAAACACAAAACACAACACAACACAACACAAACACAACACAACACAACACAACACTACACTACACGACACTACACCACACTACACCACACCACACTACACTACACCACACCGCACCACACCACACCACACCACACCCACACCGCACCGCACCACACACAACCGACACCACACACCACACCACACCACACCCTTACCTCACCACACCACTCACCACCCCTTACCACCCCACTCCCGCAGCATGGCAAGAGCAGCCTCCAATCCTCCTTCTTTCCACACCACACCACACCACACCACACCACACCACACCACACCACACCACACCACATCACACCACACCACACCGCACCACACCACACCACACCACACCACACCACACCACACCACACCACACCACACCACACCACACCACATCCATACCTCACCTCACCACACCACACCACACCACTCCACACCCATACCTAACCACACCACATCACACCCCTCACCACCCCACTTCACCCCACGCCACTCCTGCAGCATGGCAAGAGCAGCCTCCAATCCTCTTTCTCCCTAGCTCTCAAGAACCCTCCAGCCCCTCATCACCTCAACCGCTCTCTCTGCCCTTCCTCGCGACAAACGAACCTGGATCCACACTCACCATCCCTCACCACCCCACCCCACTCCCGCAGCATGGCAAGAGCAGCCCCCAATCCTCCCTCTTCCCACACCACAACACAACACACCCACACCCACACCTCACCACACCACACCCACACCCACCCCACCCCTCACCACCCCACCCCACTCCCGTAGCATGGCAAGAGCAGCCTCCAATCCTCCTTCTCCCCACACCACACCACACCACACCACACCACACCACACCACACCACACCACACCACACCACACCACACCACACCCTTACCTCACCACACCACTCACCACCCCTTACCACCCCACTTCACCCCACCCCACTCCCGCAGCATGGCAAGAGCAGCCCCCAATCCTCCCTCTTCCCACACCACACCACACCCACACCCACACCCACACCTCACCACACCCACACCCACACCCACCCCACCCCTCACCACCCCACCCCACTCCCGCAGCATGGCAAGCGCAGCCTCCAATCTTCCTTCTCCCTAGCTCTCAAGAACCCTCCAGCCCCTCGTCACCTCAACCGCCCTCCCTCCCCTTCTGCGCGACAAACGAACCTGACCCCCCACTCTCCAAGATCTCGCAACCCAACCTCGCTATCCTTAGGTATGCATTTGTATATGTATATGTATGTATGTGTGTATGAGCATGTGTATGTGTATGTGTATGTGAATGTGTATGTTGCAGTCCAGGGGTAGCCAAAAACCTGCCTCCCCACCCACCAAGATCTCGCAACCAAATTTCGCTATCCTCAGGTATGCATTTGTATATGTATATGTATGTATGTGTGTATGAGCATGTGTATGTGTATGTGAATGTGTATGTTGCAGTCCAGGGGTAGCCCAAAACCTGCCTCCCCACCCACCAAGATCTCGCAACCAAATTTCGCTATCCGCAGGTATGCATTTGTATATGTATATGTATGTATGTGTGTATGAGCATGTGTATGTGTATGTGTATGTGTATGTGAATGTGTATGTTGCAGTCCAGGGGTAGCCAAAAACCTGCCTCCCCACCCACCAAGATCTCGCAACCAAATTTTGCTATCCTCAGGTATGCATTTGTGTATGTATATGTATATGTATGTACTTGTGTGTGTGTATGTGAATGTGTATGTTGCAGTCCAGGGGTAGCCCAAAACCTGCCTCCCCACCCACCAAGATCTCGCATCAAAATTTCGCTATCATTAGGTATGCATTTGTATATGTATATGTATATGTATATGTGTATGTATGTACTTGTGTATGTGTATGTGAATGTGTATGTTGCAGTCCAGGGGTAGCCCAAAACCTGCCTCCCAACCCACTAAGATCTCGCAACCCAACCTCGGCATCCCTTGGTATGTTTGTAAGTGTATGTATATGTGTATGTATCTGTGTATGTGTATGTATGTATGTGTATGTATGTATTTATGTATGTGAATGTGTATGTTGCAGTAGCAAAAACCTTGTTCCCCACTCACCAAGATCTCACAACCCAACCTTGCTATCCCTATGTATGTACGTATATGTGTTTGTGTATAAATATGTTTATGTATTACGTGTGTATTTATATTTGTATTTGTATGTACATTTTTATTTGTATGTGTATGTGTATGTGTATGTGTATGTGTATGTGTATGTGTATGTGTATGTGTATGTGTATGTGTATGTGTATGTGTATGTGTATGTGTATGTGTATGTGTATGTGTATGTGTATGTGTATGTGTATGTGTATGTGTATGTGTATGTGTATGTGTATGTGTATGTGTATGTGTATGTGTTTGTGTATGTGTATGTGTATGTGTATGTGTATGTGTATGTGTATGTGTATGTGTATGTGTATGTGTATGTGTATGTGTCATGGTATGTGTATGTGTATGTGTATGTTATGTGTATGTGTATGTGTATGGATGGTATGTGTGTGTGTGTGTGTGTGTATGTGTATGTGTAGTGTATGTGTAGTGTATGTGTATGTGTATGGTATGTGTATGTGTATGTGTGTGTGTATGTGTATGTGTATGTGTATGTGTATGTGTATGTGTATGGTATGGTATGTGTATGTGTATGTGTATGGGTATGGTATGTGTATGTGTGTGTATGTGTATGTGTCTGTGTATGTGTATGGTATGTGTATGTGTATGTGTATGTGTATGTGTATGTGTATGTTGTATGCGTATGGTATGTGTATGTGTATGTGTATGTGTGTGTGCGTATGTGTATGTGTATGTGTATGTGTATGTGTATGTGTATGTGTATGTGTATGTGTATGTGTATGTGTATGTGTATGTGTGTATGTGTGTATGTGTGTGCGTATGTGTATGTGTATGTGTATGTGTATGTGTATGTGTATGTGTATGTGTATGTGTATGTGTATGTGTATGTGTATGTGTATGTGTATGTGTATGCGTATGAGTATGTGTATGAGTATCTGTATCTGTATGTGTATGCGTATGCGTATGTGTATGTGTATGTGTATGCGTATGTGTATGTGTATGTGTACGTGTATGTGTGTATGTGTATGTGTATGTGTATGTGTATGTGTATGCGTATGTGTATGTGTATGTGTATGTGTATGTGTATGTGTACGTGTATGTGTATGCAAATGTATGCAAATAGGCTAAATAGACTTTTCCAACCTCAACAATCAAGATTGACACACGATTACCACATTGAGGGATATGGGTGCGTGGGTGCGTGGGTGGGTGGGTGGGTCACAACCCCTTCCACCTCGACCTGTGTTCATGACATGGAAAAAAGATTGACACACGATAACCACATTGAAGGATGGAAATACTTACAACACGCACCAGGTTAATATAATGATATATACAATACATTTTGAGTATTTATATATGTGCATGTCAAGGCCACTCTCTTGACATAAAGATATCCTGATTCCTTTGAAGGATGGAAATACTTAATACAATTTATTATAAAAAAATACGATCATAATCGCACAATTAAATTATCATCCCAGATGAGATGATTATTTAATTGTATTGTATAATTAAATGATCACTATTGCACGGACTCAGGGCCCATGTCGGTTAAACGATTGTTTGGGGTTCAGTTAATCAGTGTTTTTTCTTTTTAAGCCCTTCCTGTACGGTTGGGCAAGTCCCTTTAGCCTATTTGGCCTACTCCTGGACTGTACAATACCTACATACACTGAGGGATATGATAACGCCTGGTGGGGCGTGGGATTAAGAGCACCCTGTCTTAAGGCGGTAGGGAACGGGCTGCTACTTTACCTGGGCAGTGCTACCAATTGCGGTTGACAGCAACCAAGAACACTTAAGCACACCCGTAGGGATTTAAACCCCGCACCTTCTGCCTGATTTCAACAAACTCAACCATTGAGCCTATCGTCGAAAGAGGAGATAAACCACATTGAGGGACTAGTTGAAAGAAACACTGTTTGTTTAAGAGAAAAACATGCATTTTGAAAGAATGTTTTTTTAAAGAAACACTGTTTTTGAAGGAAAAACATGCTTTTTGAAAGATTTTATTTAAAGAAACACTGTTTTTAAAAGAAAAACATGCTTTTTGAAAGGTTATTTTTTAAAGAAACACTGTTTCCTGAAAGAAAAACATACTTATGGAAAGATTGGTTTTTTAAAGAAACACTGTTTTCTGAAAGAAAAACGTGCTTTTTGAAAGATTGTTTTTTCAAAGAAACACAGTTTTTTTAACCTTTTTTTTAAAGAACACTGTCTCTTGAAAGAAAAACACTGTTGTATGAGTTACAAATGGCAACCGACCTGTGGAGTGGAGATGGCGGCTTATAGATTCGTACTGTAATTGTTCTCCTTCATTTATGAATTGTTCAGCAATGTTTCTCTTTGTTTTAAACCAGGGGGGGACATGAGCCAAATATAGAAACCGTCATATAGAATGGAGATGGCGGCTGAAACATTGATACTGTAATTGTTCTCGTTCATTTATGAATCGAAAAACAATGCTTCTCTCTCTTCTTTACCCAGGGGGGGACATGAGCCAAAAATGGAAACCGACTTATGAGATGGCGGCTTATAGATTCATACTGTAATTATTCTCCTTCATTTATGATTTTTTCAGCAATGCTTCTCTCTCTTCTTTACCCAGGGGGGGACATGGGCCAAAAATGGAAACCGACCTATGAGATGGCAGCTTATAGATCCATACTGTCATTTGATTGTTTTTGTTCATTTATGAATTGTAAAGCAATGCTTCTCTCTCTTCTTTACCCAGGGGGGGGACATGAGCCAAATTTGGAAACCGACCTATGGAGACTGACCTATGAGATGGCGGCTTATAGACTCATACTGTAAATCTTCTCGTTCATTTATGAATCGTAAAGCAATGCATCTCTCTCTTCTTTACCCAGGGGGGGACATGAGCTAAAAATGGAAACCGACATATCGAGTTGAGATGGCGGCTTATAGATTCCTACTGGAATAGTTCTCCTTCATTTATAAATCATTAAGCAATGCTTCACTCTCTTCTTTAACCAGGGGGGGGGGGCATGAGCCAAAACTGGAAACCGACCTATGAGATGGCGGCTTATAGATGAATTCTGTCGTTTGATTGTTTTCGTTCATTGATGAATCATAAAGCAAAACTTCTCTCTCTTTTCATTAAATTAGTGTGAATATATAAGCCGCTATCTCAACTCCATAGGTTGGTTTCCATGTTTGGCTCATGTCCCCCCCTGGGTAAAGAAGAGAGAGAAAAACTGTTCTTGTTCATTGATGAATCATAAAGCAATGCTTCTCTCTGTTTCAAACCAGGGGGGGACATGAGCCAAAAATGGAAACCAACATGTGCAGATAAGATGGCGGCTTATATATTCACACTGTAGTTGTTCTCATTCATTTATGAATCGTAAAGCAATGCTTTTCTCTCTTCTTTACACAGGAGAAGACATGAGCCAAAAATGGAAACCGGTATATGGAGATGAGATGGCGGCTTATAGATTCGTACTGTAATTGTTCTCGTTCATTTTTCAATCATAAAGCAATGTTTCTCTCTCTTCTTTACCCAGGGGGGGACATGATCCAAAAATGGAAGCCGACATATGGAGTGGAGATGGCGGCTTATGAGCACTGTGTCATCGGACTGCCCATTCCTGTCATCTGGAAGCCCAGGCCTTCAAAAGGGGGGCCCCAAGAGGGGTCCCAGGACAATGCCAGGCCTTTGAAAGGGGGGACCAAAGAGGGGTCCCAGGACGATGCCAGGCCTTCAAAAGGGGGGGCCCAAGAGGGGGCCCAGGACAAAGCCCAAGGGCTATGGTTCACCCACCTTCATGCGTTACAAAAAGGTAGCCTGGGCGTGGACGGTGGGTCAGCTAGGGCCAACACGGCAACCCCGGCCATAGAGGTGGGATCAGCTGTGGCCAACACAGCAAGCCATGCCGCCCTAGAGGGAGGGCCAGCTATGGCCAACGTACCCAAACCTGCAACGCTGGAGATGTCTCCAGAAAGCCAACTGAATCAGTTATGCCTTCTTCATGCTGCCTACAACGCAAGCGCGTGAGTATGCACTTGTTTGCACTTTTCATGCACTTCAAATTACGAAAACTCAGCTCCCAGGCACTTTTCATGTACTACTATGACCTTTTTATGCACTTATAATTATGGATTGATAATATATCATACGATGAGTGCGTGGTCGGCCTCAGAACATGATATGATGTGCTCGACAGCCCCACAAAAAGTAATGATTTGCTCGACAGCCCCACAAAAAGTAATGATGTGCCCGACAGCCCCGCTGAAGGTAGCGACAACGCCTGGTGGGGCGTGGTATGAAGGGGGAGTCCTACCTTGCAGTGGTAGAGAACGGGCTGCTACTTTACCTGGAAAGTGCTACCATGGCGGTTGACAGCGACTGCGCACACTAAAGTGCACCGTAAGGATTCGAACCCGGCACCTTCTTCAGTCCAGCGAAATGATAAACCATTGAACCATTCGCCGAAACGGGATTGAGCCCCACATATAGTCTTGTAATTCGTGTATGGATATGTTTTGTCAGTAACCGTATGCGCAACATGTAATGGCAAATGATTTGGCAAACGACCATTTGCCAACGTCGTTTCAGCATGAAAGTGAGCCGGTCCTGGGTCACCGGCGTTTGCCAAGTTTGTCCAACACCGTCGATTCCAACAAACTCTGTTCGACTGGTCTGGATCGCCTTGATCGTTCCTTGCATGCACTGATTTCGAGATACAATGAGCTGGTCGCGCCTATTGAAGCTGTTCGCGCCTGTCGAAGCTGGTCGCGCCTATCGCACTGACTGGTTTGACCGCCAGCGGTTTGAACACTAGCCGGATGCCACGTTTCTATGTCCCAGACCCGAAGGGTGATTCGCCCACCACCGTTCCGTTGCAAGGATCTGCCCCGAGCCTGGACTACTACATATGGAGGACTCTGGCCACCCATACGTATCTCACAAAAAATATTTGATGCACCGACCATTCCCCCCCTCCATCTTCCCCCCCCCCCCGAAACACCACCAACATTACTAACGAGGTTATCAGATTTCCTCTGTCGTTAGCCAGGCAGAGCCCTGATTTTGATCATTTCTTTTCCAGACTATGACCAAGAGGAACTTTTTTTAAAGCATTCTTAAGCAACCTACTTTTAAACATGGAAGAAGGAAATGCAACAAGCACCTTGGAGCTTTGCCAAATGTTTCCAAGTCAAACCTTGAGCAAGTCCCAGACCCAAACCCTTTGCCAAATGTTTCCAAGTCAAACCTTGAGCAAGTCCCAGACCCAAACCCTTTGCCAAATGTTTCCAAGTCAAACCTTGAGCAAGTCCCAGACCCAAACCCTTTGCCAAATTAGTTTTGCCACCCATTTTTGATCCATGAAATAAGGTTAAAAACCACATTTACCAATGTTTATTCTTGCCATTACATGTTGTGCGTACGGGTACATTGTTAAAATGTAGATTTTTGGAAAGTTCACGTGTGTGCCTAGCTAATCATAGGGAAGTGCCCTTCAGGGGCGTAAAGAGGGTCATTACCCTGCACAGAACGAGTTATATGCAGCATTGCAAGCGACTCTAAAAATGGCAGGGAGTGTTTGCGACGGAGCGACAGGTGGCAACGGAGGCGAGTTAGTTACGAGATTCAGGGTGAGATTTTCCTCCCTAACACCTCCCTAACCCCCTGGCACACCTCCCCCACAGTCAGCCCCGCCTCCTTTGACATACCACTCCCTACCTCCTCCCTTGCACCTCTCACCCTGATCACACGCACTGCATCGCAGGTTACTTCATCTGCCGCCTGCCGCCCCCTCAAGCTCCCGGCGCACCTCCCCCACCGCCCGCACTGCCTCCTCAGACATGTCAGATGTGAGATTCTCCTCCCAAACACTTCTCACCCTGATCACACACATTGCATCGCAGGTTTCTTCATCTGCCGCCTGCCGCCCCCTCAACCCCCAAGCACACACACACCACAGCTAGCCCTGCATCCTTAGACGTGTCAGATGCAAGATTCTCCTCCCTAACACCTCTCACCCTGATCACACGCATTGCATCGCAGGTTGCCTCATCTGCCGCTTGCCGCCCCCTCTACCCCCAAGCACACCACCTCCTCAGCTAGCCCTGCACCTTAAAAATACCACACCCTAACACCTCCCTATTTCCAACCTTACCTCCCTAACCCCTCCCAAACCTCCCTATCACCTTCCCCACAGTCAGACCCGCCTCCTCCCTAGAACCTGTCGCCCTGATCACACGCATTGCATACCACTCCCTACCTCCTCCCAACATACCACTCCCTACCTCCTCCCTAGCACCTGTCGCCCTGATCACACGCATTGCATACCACTCCCTACCTCCTCCCAACATACCACTCCCCACCTCCTCCCTAGCACCTGTCGCCCTGATCACACGCATTACATACCACTCCCTACCTCCTCCCAACATACCACTCCCCACCTCCTCCCTAGCACCTGTCGCCCTGATCACACGCATTGCATACCACTCCCTACCTCCTCCCAACATACCACTCCCCACCTCCTCCCTAGCACCTGTCGCCCTGATCACACGCATTGCATCGCAGGTTACTTCATCTGCCGCCTGCTGCCCCCTCAACCTCCCGACGCACCTCCCCCACAGCGAGCCCTGCATCCTTCGACATCCCAGATGCGAGATTCTCCTCCCTCTCGTACGTGAACACAAGCGTTGTACCTGAGTGGTTCCGAGACCCCTCCTTCGCGGCTGGCATGCTTCTGCTAGCTCATGCATGCGAGCTGCCCATCTCCCTCCCCCCTCATTTGAACATCCGTCCACACTGTCATGGTCTGGGTGGTGGTGGTGGTGGTGACCACTGTCAGGATCTGAGCATACCCTACCAATGTTCATACCCTGACTCCTACGCCCACCGCCTTCCCCAACAAAACCTCTACCAAAGCTCCAGCCACCACCAGCAGCGCAACCAGGGCCACCAGGGCAACCAGGGCCAACAGGGTCACAAGGGCCAGCAGGGTCACCAGGGCCACCAGGGCAACCAGAGCCAACAGGGTCACCAGGGCCAGCAGCATCCCCTGGGCAGCTCCCCCAACTTCCCTCCCAACCTGGAGGGGGGGCAGACCCATGCAGAAGCTGGCAAGCAGGCCCAGAGCCACCCAGCAGCTGCTGAGCAGCTCCATGGTCGCCAGGACATCACACCTAGCATCAACTCAACTCACTCACACTTTGCCAGCTCACCTGAGGTTAGGGTCAACTGGCGACTGCTCCACGGGATCCCCCCGGCAGCTAGGGCCGCCGCATTGTGGTTGCAGCAGGGCGAGTGGCGAAAAGCAGCCATTCTTTGTTTCTCAGTGCATAAGGTGGTGTCTGTGAACCACCACCAGCACCACCACTACCACCGCCACATGCACCCTCCCTTCTCGCATGAAGTTGCCCCTCACCATGTAGCTGAGAGTGTAGCTATGCCCTCTGTGGGTGTAGCTACTTCAGCTACTGCTGCTGATGGCAACGCACTAGATTCAGCTACTGTAGCTGATAGCAGTGAACCAGATTCAGCTACTGGAGCAGATGGCACAGCAACAGGTTCAGCTGCTGTAGCTAGTAGCACCGCTATGCATTCAGCTACTGCAACAGCCCCCAGACCCTTCACAAAACCCAGGGGTGTCCAGCCTGGCAACAGTGAAGTAGTTGACCGTATTACTGAAGAAAATCACCACCACCACCACACGCACCCCCCTGCTCCTCATGAGGGTGCTGCCCCTC
This sequence comes from Chlamydomonas sp. ICE-L, assembly GCA_013435795.1. Classification (NCBI taxonomy): domain Eukaryota; kingdom Viridiplantae; phylum Chlorophyta; class Chlorophyceae; order Chlamydomonadales; family Chlamydomonadaceae; genus Chlamydomonas; species Chlamydomonas sp. ICE-L. The sequence continues at coordinate 176,018 of JACBWV010000108.1, forward strand.
ACCCTGTAGCTGAGAGTGTAGCTATCTCCTCTGTGGGTGTAGCTGAAGAAAGCAGCACATTGACAGATAGTCAAAGTGGTCTGACCTTCGGGATTCACATCCTGGAACGCCAGCTGGCGCTGAGTCAGCAGATGGAGATACAGGAGGCATGCTGCACACTCCATGAGTTGGTGACTATCCCACACCATGTCCTCGGCCCCCACTCCTCAGTGTACGTCCATATGTTAGACAAGGTTAGTGTCTGCTGTCCTGGTCTCATGTCCAAATCATCTGTGTTGCACTGTGCATGCATGGGTCGCCATCCCACACTCCTCAGTCTACGTCCATATGCTAGAGAATGTGAGACAATGGGCTGCCTACGATGATATTCAAATATTTAAATTCTGCTCTTTGCATGCGTTGGTCACCACCCCACACTGTGTGCTTTGCCCCCACTCCTCAGCCTACGTGCAGATGCTAGACAAGGTGTGTGTCTACTGTCCTGTTCACATGTCCAAATCATCCGTGTTGCCCTTTGCACTTTGCATGGGTTGGTTATCATACCACACTATGTCCTTGGCCTCCACTCCTCAGTCTACGTCCATATGCTAGACAAGGTGCGTGTATACTGTCCTGTCACATTCACATGTCCAAATCATCCGCTTAGCATGTAGCACTAGCACTTAGCATGAGTTGGTCACCACCCTAGACCGTGTGCTTGGCCCTCACTCCTCAGTGTACGTGCATATGCTAGACAAGGTACGTGTCTACTGTCCTGTCACATTCACATGTCCAAATCATCCGCTTAGCATGTAGCACTAGTACTTTGCATGAGTTGGTCACCACCCCACACCATGTGCTGGGCGCACAATCCTCAGTCTACGTCCATATGCTGGACAAGGTGCGTGTGTATTGTCACATTCACATGTCCAAATCATCCTCTTAGCACGTAGCATTCTCCATCAGTCGGTTACCACCCCACACCATGTGCTTGGTTCCCACTCCTCAGTGTACGTCCATATGCTAGAAAAGGTGTGTGTCTACTGTCCTGCTCACATGCCCACATCATCCGTGTTGCACTTAGCACTTTGCATGGGTCGGTTACCACCCCACACCATGTGCTTGGCCCCCACTTCTCAGTCTACGTCCATATGCTAGACAAGGTACGTGTGTACTGTCCTGGTCTCATGTCCGAATCATCTGTGTTGCACTGTGCATGCGTTGGTCACCTTCTCCCACTCCTCAGTCTACGTCCATATGCTAGACAAGGTGCGTTTGTACTGTCCTGTCCATCTGTCCAAATCATGCACTACACACTTTGCAAGAGTCGGCCACCATCCCCCACTCCTCAGTCTACGTCCATATGCTAGACAAGGTCTTTTGGGCCAAATATATACCTGTATAACATCTTCTGAACCGATCAAGCAATGCAACATTTCACATTTGATGTATGTATGTTACAGTCCAGGGGTAGGCCAAATAGGCTAAAGGGACTTGCCCAAGGATATTGGAAGGGCTTAAAAAGAACAAGTCCTATGCAGCGTCGCAAGCGACGCGGAAAATTGGCGGAGTGTGATGGCAACAGAACAACAGGTAGCAACGATGGAGCTGACCGAAGCGAGTTAGTTTCGCGACCGTTAGCTGACGTGTCAGGCTTCAATTTTTTTTTTCCGGTCAGACGGACAAATGGGTAAACATGGGGGCTCCCGCCCCCTTGAAGAGGGGGCTCCGACAGAAAAGCTCTGAATTGATGTATCATCTGTATAACTGGTGTCCCAATCTTTTAGGCCAAAAATACTACAGGGACCAGGGTACTACTAAGCGCGCGCGGCAGCGCGGTGCCGCGCTGCCTTTTTGAGCCCCTCTGCGCGTTTCGTGCAGTTTTTTCAACCCCCTGTGGGCGCAGCACTGCGCGTTTCGGCAGTTTTTGCGCTTTTTGCACTAAAAAGCGTTGGCCAATTTGACACTTGGGCGCTTAAAGCGCTGACCAATTTGGCAAGAAGTAGTACCCTGACAGGGACTTGCCCAACCGTGACAGGAGAAGCTTAAATCTGATCTGGTCATATTACACTCAGGTATGTAGGTATGTAGGTAGGTAGGTAGGTAGGTAGGTAGGTAGGTAGGTAGGTAGGTAGGTAGGTTAGAGGTGAGAGGTGAGAGGTGAGAGGTAGGTAAGTAGGTTGGTAGGTAGGTAGGTAGGTAGGTAGGTAGGTAGGTTGGTACGTAGGTAGGCAGGTAGGTAGGGTAGGGTGGGGTGGGGTGGGGTGGGGTAGGGTAGGGTAGGGTAGATAGGTAGGTAGGTAGGTAGGTTACAGTCCAGAGGTAGGCCAAATGGGCTGAAGGGACTTGCCCAACCGTGATAAGAAGAAGAAGAAAAACATTGATGAACTGAAACCCAACCCGCAGGTGTGCACAAAGCTGGTGGGCTTGCTACCCAAGCGTCTGGGCATTACCCCTCTCCTTCCAGCGCCAGCATCTGCTCCCTCACTGCTGCTCAGCTTCACTTACAACGACATCCAAGTGCAGCTTCAGGTTGGTGTGGCTGGGTGGGTGGTTTGGGTTGTTTGGGCCTTTTTTGTGTGTTTTGTACCATTTGATGTTTCACATCTGCTCCTCACTGCTGCTCAGCTTCACTTACAACGACGTCCAAGGGCAGCTTCAGGTTGGTGTGGCTGGTTTGGGTGGGTATGTTTTATTTTTATTTTATTTTCTATTATCTACAGTCCCACCTGTCCGACTACCTTGCTACTGCCTTCTGTGAGCTGCAACTGGCACACGGCAGCTGCGGCGCCAGTGGTGCAATACTTGCGGACACCCACCCACCCACCCACCCACCTACCTACTCCCCACCGCACATTCCCTAACACCCCACCCACCTACACCACTCCCCCCACAACCGCCTCCACAGCCCCCACCCCACCACACCCCACCACCACGCCCCACCCCACCCCTACCACCTACCCCCCCACCACCCCCCCCTCACCCCACCCCACCCCAAACCACCCCACGCAACCCCACAGTCCCACCTATCCGACTACCTTGCTACTGCCTTCTGTGAGCTGCGCCTGGCGCACGGCAGCTACGACGCCAGTGGTGCCATTTCTGCAGACACCCACCCACCCACCACCTTTTCCCCCCCCCCCACACACACACACCACCCCCCTCCCACCCACTCATGCAAAATTAAAAGAATCATCCCCCGCACACACCCCAACTACCCCCCCCCCCCACACACACACACCTCCCCCCGCCACCACCACCACCACCACCACCACCACCATGTAACACCCCACCCTACCCCACCCCACCCCACGCATCCCCACAGTCCCACCTGTCCGACTACCTTGCTACTGCTTTCTGTGACCTGCCACTAGCACAAGGCAGCTGCCGCGCCATACTTGCGGACACCTCTCCCTCTCACTCGTGCAACATTAATATAATCAACCCCACAAACACACACCACCTACCCCCCACCACCACCACCACCATCACACCACGTACCATCTACAGTCCCACTTGTCCGACTACCTGGCTACTGCCTTCTGTGAGCTGCGACTAGCACACGGCAGCTGCGGCACCCGTGGTGCCATTTCTGCAGACACCCATCCACCCACCACCAACACCAAACCCCCCACCCCACCCCATCATCGACAGTCCCACCTGTCCGACTACCTTGCTACTGCCTTCTGTGACCTGCCACTAGCACAAGGCAGCTGCCGCGCCATACTTGCGGACACCTCTCCCACTCTCTCGCGCAACATTAAAATAATCAACCCCACAAACACACCCCACCTACCCCCCCCACCACCTAAGCCCCCACCTCACCCCACCATCGACAGTCCCACCTGTCCGACTACCTTGCTACTGCCTTCTGTGACCTAGCACACGGCAGCTGCGGCGCCAGTGGTGCAATACTTGCAGAAAACCACCCATCCACCCACCTACCTACTCCCACCGCACCCCCCACCCCCCTCACCCCCCACCCACCTACGTCCCACCCACCTACACCACACCAGCACCTAACCCCCCACCCCACCCACACTACCCACACTACCATACCATCTACAGTCCCACTTGTCCGACTACCTTGCTACTGCCTTCTGTGAGCTGCGACTAGCACACGGCAGCTGCGGCGCCAGTGGTGCCATTTCTGCAGACGAGGTGGTTCGCCTTATGTTGCATGAGCCGGAGCTTGAAGCGTGTCTGAAGATGCTGCTCAGATGGAAGGGGGCCTACTCTAGGGAAGGCTTGAAGGTGTCGGTTGACAAGGTGTGTGTGTGTGTGGGTGTGTGGGTGGGTGGGTGGGTGGGGGGTATGTGTGTGTGTGTGTGTGTATGTGTGTGTGTGTGTGTGTGTGGGGGTGGGTGGGTGTGGGTGGGTGGGTGGGTGGGGTGGGTGGGTGGGTGGGTGGGTGGGGGGGGGTATGTGTGGGTGTGTGTGTGTGTGTGTGTGTGTGTGTGTGTTGTGGGGGGGGGGGGGGGGGGGGGGTATGTGTGTGTGTATGTGTATGTGGGCGTGTCTGAAGATACTGCTCAGATTGAAGGGGGCGTACTCTAGGGACGGCTTGCAGGTGGCGGTTGACAAGGTGTGTGTGTGTGTGTGTGTGGAGGGGGGGGGGGGGGGGGGGGGGGGGGGTATGTGTGTGTGTGTGCGTGTCTGAAGATGCTGCTGAGATGGAAGGGGGTGTACTCTAGGGAAGGCTTGAAGGTGGCTGTAGACAGGGTGTGTGTGTGTGTATTTGTGTGTGCGTGTGTCCGTGTGTGTGTATTTGTGTGTGTGTGTCCGTGTGTGTGTATGTGTATGTGTGTGTGTGTGTGTGTGTGTGTGTCCACACACACACACACCTCTATAACCACCAATCCACCCACCCAAACACCCTCTCAATTCTCCCATCACTCTTCCCTCCCCCCCCCTAACCCCTCCTACCGCACCAATCCCCTAACCCACTGCCACCCTCTCATCACCTCCCCTCTCCCCTCCCTCACCCACACACACCTCCCCATCCTTTCACCCTCTCATCACCCCCAACCCCTCCCCCCCCCTAACTCACCCAACCACCCCAACCCACCCACAGAACATGTTTTCACTCCCCCCCACCCCCACCCAACCCCAACCCACCAACCCCAACCCCATCCCACCAATCTACCCACCCTGCCCCCCAATCCCCCCCCCCCCCCAACCCAACACCAACCCCAAACCTCAAACTCACTCAACAGACCTGTGCAGCCTTCTCCGAGGGCTCTCTGTCAGAAGAAACAAGCCAATGGCGCTACTCTACTCCCTCTCACACAACAAAACAAACAATACTCTATAATACAACTCCTCCCTTCCCCCTCCCAACCCACCAATCCAACCAACGCACACCCCTCTCAACCCTCTCATCACTCCCCCCAGACCAAACCAACCCAAACCCAAACCCAAACCCAAACCCAAACCCAAACCCAAACCCAAACCTAAACCACCCAAACCAAAACCAAAACCAAACCAAACCAAACCAAACCACCCAACCCCAACCCAAACCGAACCCAAACCAAACCCAAACCCAAGCCCAAACCCAAACCCAAACCACCCAAACCCAAACCAAAACCAAACCAAACCAAACCAAACCAAACCACCCAACCCCAAACCAAACCAAACCAAGCCACCCAAATCAAACCAAACCAAACCAAACCAAACCAAACCTAACCACCCAACCCACCCAACAGACCTGTGCAGCCTTCTCCGAGGGCTCTCTGTCAGAAGAAGGGGACTGGGAGGCATGTCCATTCATTGAGGCACTTCAAGACGCAGCCACTGGCGCCGCCCTCCTTCCCTCCCCGGACCTCCAAGCAGTTCTCACTCACCCCCCCCCCCCCCCCCTCTCACCCCCCCCCCCCCCCCCAAAACCCCCCCAAACCCCCCAACCCCCCCCAACCCCCCCAACACAACACAAACCCAACCCAACACAACACAGACCCAACACAACCCAACCAACCCAACCAACAGACCTGCGCCGCCTTCTCCGAGGGCTCTCTGTCAGAAGAGGAGGACTGGGAGGCCTCTGCATTCATCGAGGCACTTCAAGACGCAGCAGCTGGCGCCGCCCTCCTTCCCTCCCCGGACCTCCAAGCGGTTCTCACCCACACCCTGGGGCTCCTCCACCAACAAGACCACAACACACAAAAGCAAAAGTTTGATCCTGGGGCGAAGAAGCACCATCGGCAGCAGGAGCAGTCTTCGACCGCGGCTTGGCGGGGGGACAGTGGGGGCACCAGCGGGCCAGCTAGCGGTGCCACTGCTGGCCACCCCAAGCCAAGCCAACAAGTGCGAGAAGACCAAGTCAGGTTATCTCCTCTTTACTCTCTAAGCCCGTCTTCTTTCCCCTCTCCCAGTTCCTCCTACGTCAACTCCCAGCCAGGCTCCCCGTGGCGTGCTTCAAGCAAACCTTGCTCGCCCCCACATGCAACCAAGAGGGCGAGGTTTAAAGATATTTGTGTCTTGTTGCCTAACGTGGACTTAGCGAAGGTGTCCAAGTCCCCCCTGAGTAGGTTCAATGGGGGGGGGGGGAGGTTCAAAAGGGGGGGGCAAAGGGGGTGTGGGGAGGGGAGGTTCAAAGATATTCGCGTCTCGTTGCCTAACGTGGACTTAGCGAAGGTGTCCAAGTCCCCCCTGAGTAGGTTCAATGGAGGGGGGGGGGGAGGTTCAAAAGGGGGGGGCAAAGGGTGTGTGTGTGGGGGGGAGGTTGAAAGATATTCGCGTCTCGTTGCCTAACGTGGACTTGGCGAGGGTGCCCAGCCCCCCTGGGTTGGTTCCAAAGGGGGGGGTGGGGGTGTTCAAAGGGGGGGGGGGGGGGGGGGGGGAGGAGGTTCAGAGTGGGGGGCAAGGGGGCAAGGGGGGGGGGGGGGGGGGGGGGGGGGGGGGGGGGGTGGGGGGGGTGGGGGGAAGCAGTGGCGTGGGTGGGAATTAAAATCAGGCAACAAAATAGTTGCTTGTGACTTGTTTGTTTGATTATGGACTGGTGATTAATGATTGATTGGTTGATGATGATGGTTGGTTGATGATTGATGGATTGGGTGCTTGATTGATTGGTTGTTGGTTGGGTGGTTGGTTGGTTGGTGGCTGTTGGGGCGGTGGGGTGGAGTTTGCTGGCCTGCTTGCTACTGCTTGCTGATTGATTGGTTGGTTGGTCACAATTGGTGGTGGGTGGTTGTGGGAGAGTTGGCTTGTTGCTTGCTGCTGTGCTTGCTTGCTTGATGGTCAATGGGTTGAGTAGGTCGGTGGTGGGGAGTTGCTTGCTTTGCTTGCTTGATTGGTGGGTGGTCAATGGTGGTTGGGTCGGTGCGTGGGAGAGTCGCTTGCTTGATTGATGATTGGTGGCTGGCTTGCGTGCTGCTGCTTGCTTGCTGGCTTGCTTGCTGGTTGGTTGAGTTGGTCAATTGGTTGGTGGGTTGGTTCGGTGGTGGAGAGACTTGGTGGCTTGCTGCTTGCTTGCGTGCTTGGTCAATTGGTTGGTTAGGGCGGTGGTGGGAGAGTGGCGTGCTTGCTTGCTTGATTGGTGGTTTTGGTCCAATTGGTTGTGGGTCGGTGCGTGGGAGAGTCGCTTGCTTGCTTTGCTTTGCTGCTTGATTGCTTGCTGCTGCTTGATTGGTGGTGGGTTGGTCAATTGGTTGGTGGGTCGGTGCGTGGGGGAGAGTTTGCTTGCTTGATTGCTTGCTTTGCTTGACTTTGCCTTTGCTTGCTTGCTTGTTGCTTAGCTGGTCAATTGGTTGGTAGGTCAGTGCGTGGAGAGTGCTTGTTGCGTGCTGATGGTTGGTTGGGCATTGGTGTGGTGGGTCGGAGCGTGCATGGGAGAGCGCTTGAGTGATGCTGGCTTGCGTGCTTGCTTGCTTGCTTGCTGCTTGATGGTACTTGATTGGGTGGTTGGTTTGGTTGGTCAATTGGTTGGTGGGTCGGTGCGTGGGAGAGTTGCTTGCTTGCTTGCTTGCTTGCTTGCTTGCTTGCTGCTTGGTCAATTGGTGGTAGGTCGGTTTGAGTGGGAGAGTGGAGGAGTCGAGAGTTGCTTGCTGGCTTGCTTGATGGTGGTTGGTCAATGTTGGTGGGTCGTGCATGGGAGAGTCGCTTGATTGATTGGCTTGCTTGCTTGCTTGCTGCGTGCTTGTGTTGCTTGATGGTTGCTTGCTTGCTTGCTTGCTTGCTTGCTTGCTTGATTGCTTGATTGGTTGGTGGTCAATTGGTTGGTGGGTCGGTGCGTGGGAGAGTTGCTTGCTTGCTTGCTTGCTTGCTGAGTGCCTTCTTGCTTGCTGACTTGTTGATTGCTTGGATTGGTTGGTGGTCAATTTGGGTGGTGGGTAGGTTTGTGTGGGGAGAGTTGCTTGCTTCGGATTTGCTTGCTGCTTGATTGTTGATGGTTGGTGGTCAATTGGTTGGTGGTCGGTGCGTGGGAGAGTTGCTTGCTTGCTTGCTTGCTTCTTGCTTGCTTGCTTGCTTGATTGTTTGCTTGATGCTTTGCTTGCCAGCTTGCTTGAGTGGTGATTGGTTGTTGGTTGGTCAATGGTTTGGTGGTCGAGTGCATGGGAGCGTCAGCTTGCTTGCTGCTTGCTTGCTTGCCTTGCGTGCTTGATGATTGGTTGGTGGTTTGGTCAATGGGGGTGGGGCGGTGGCGTTGCGTGGGAGAGTGCTTGATTGATTGTTTTGATTGGTCAATTGGTTGGTAGGTCGGTGCGTGGGAGAGTTGCTTGCTTGCTTGCTTGATTGGGTGGTTGGTTGGTCAATTGGGTGTGGGTAGGTGCGTGGGGAGAGTCGCTTGCTTGCGTGCTGATTGTTGCTTGCTGCTTGTTGATTGATTGGGGGGTTGGTGGTCAATTGGTTGGTGGTCGTGTGCCGTCGGGAAGTTGCTTGCTTGCTTGCTTGCTTGCTTGCTTGCTTGATTGGTTGGTTGGTCAATTGGTTGGTGGGTCGGTGTGTGGGAGAGTTGCTTGCTTGCTTGCTTGCTTGCTTGATTGATTGGTTGATTGGTTGGTTGGTCAATTGGTTGGTGGGGGTAGGTGGCGGGGAGAGGTTGTGCTTTGCTGATTGCTTGCTTGCTTGCTTGCTTGCTTGCTTGCTTGAGTGTTTGCTTGCTGCTTGCTGCTTGCTTGCCTGCTTGCGTGATTCGGTGATTGGGTGGGGGCAATTGTTGGTTGGTCGGTGCGTGGGAGAGTAGAGAGAGTGCTTGCTTGCGTGCTTGCTTGAGTGATTAATGGTTGGTTGGTTCAAGTGGTTGGTGGGGTCGGTGGGTGGGAGGAGAGTTTGCTTTATTGCTTGCTTGCTGCTTGCTGATGATTGATTGGTTGGGAAATTGGTTTGGTGGGTCGGTGCGTGGGAGGAGCGTTGCTGCTTGCTTGCTGCTGCTTGCTTGCTGGCTTGCTTGCGTGCTTTGATTGGTTGGTTGGTCAATTGATTGGGGTTGGGTCGGGGGTGGGAGAGTTGATTGCTGGCTTGCTGCTTGCTTGCTTGCTTGCTTGCTTGCTTGCTTGCATTGCTTGGTCAAATGGTGGAGAGTAGGTGCGTGGGAGAGTTGCTTGCTTGCTTGCTTGATTGAGGGCTTGTCAATGGGTTGGGGAGCGTGCATGGGTGGGGAGAGTCGCGTGCTTTGTTGCTTGCTCGCTTGCTTGGTCGTGCTTGCTGCTTGCTTGCGGCTTGCTTGCTGCTTGCTTGCTTGCTTGATGTGGTTGGTTGGTCCAATGGTTGGGGGGCGGTGCCGTGGGAGAGTTGCTTGTTGTTGCTGCTTGCTTGCTGCTGCTTGCTTGCTGTGCTTGCTTGATTTTGACTGATTGGTTGGTTGGTCAATTGGTTTGGTGGGGTAGTGCCTCGTGTGGGAGGTTGCTTGATTTGCTGCTTGCTTGATTGGTGATTGGTTGGTTCGGTAAATTGGTTGGTGGGTCGGTGTTCGCGTGGGGAGTTGCCTGCTTGCTTGCTTGCTTGTTTGCTGCTTGATTGCTTGCTTGCTTGTGGCTGCTTCTTGCTGGGGGGATTGCTTGCTTGCCGCTTGTTGATGGGTGATTGGTTGGTTGGTTCAACTGGTTGGCGCTTGGTCGGTGCATGGGAGAGGTTCGCTTGCGTGCGTGCTTTTGCTGCTGCTTGCTTGCTTGCTTGCTTGATTGGTTGGTTGGTGGTCAATGCGTTGGTGGGTCGGTGCCGCATGGGACAGTTTTGATTGCTTGCTTGCTGCTCGGTTAATGGTTGGTAGGTCGGTTGCGTGGGAGAGTTGCGTGCTTGCTGCTTATTGGTTGGTTGGTTGGTCAATGGTTTGGTTGGTCGTGAGTGGAGAGTCGCTTGCTTGCTTGCTTGCTTGCTGCGTGCTGCTGCTTGATTGGTTGGTTGGTTGGTCAATTGGTTGGTGGGTCGGTGCGTGGGAGAGTTGCTTGATTTTTCCTTGCTTGCTTTTGCTTGCTTGTTGCTTGCTTGCTTGATTGGTTGGTTGGTCAATGGTTGGTGGGTCGGGTTGTGTTGGGAGAGTTGCTGCTTTGCTTGCTTGCTTGCGTGATTGATTGGTTGATGGGTTGGTTGGCACTGTTGGTGGGTCGGGCGTGGGGGAGAGTTGCTTGCTTGCTTGTTGCTTGCGTGATGCGTGCTTTGCGTTTGCTTGATTGAGGCTTGCTGTCGATTTGCATGGATTGCTTGTTGATTGAGTTGGTGATTGGTTTGGTGAGCAATTGTGTGGTTGGCGGTGCATGACAGGTGGTGTGTTTTGCATGGGAGAGTTGCTTGATTTGCTTGATTGCTTGATTGGTGTTGGTTGGTGGGTTGGTTGGGTGCGTGGGTCAGGGTGCGTGGGAGAGTTTGCTTGCTTGCTTTGATGCTTGCTGCTGGTTTGCTTGCTTGCTGCTTGCTGATGATTGGTTGGTCAATGCGTTATGGTCGGTGCGTGGGAGAGTTGCTTGTTGCTTGCTTGGCTTGAGATATAATTGGTTGGTTGGTCAATTTGGTTGGTGGGTCGGTGGGTGGGGGAGGGGAGCGGGAGTTGCTTGATTGCTTGCTGCTGCTTGCTTGATTGATTGATTGGTTGGGTCAATGGTTGTTGGTGGCGGTGCGTGGGAGAGAGTTGCTTGCTGCTTGCTTGTTTGCTTGATTGCTTGCTGCTTGCTTGCTTGCTTGCTGCTTGCTGCTTGATTGGTTGGTTGGTCCATTGAGTGGTGGGGCGGGTGGGTGGGAGAGTTGCTTGTCTGCCTTGCTTGCTTGCTTGCTTGCTTGCTGCTGACTTGCTTGCTTGATGCTTGCGGGTCAATTGGTTTGATAGGGCGGTGCGTGGGAGAGGAGTTGCTTGTTGCTTGCTTGATTGGTGGGTGGTCAATTGGTTGGGGGCGGGCGGTGGGAGAGTCGCGTGTTGCTTTGCTGGATTGGTGCTGGCTTGCTTGCTGCGCTTGCTTGCTTGCTTGCTTGACTTGGTTGGTTTGGTTGGTCAATTGGGTGGTGGTCGGTCGTGGGGACTTTGCATTGCTTGCTTGCTTGTTGCTTGCTTGGTCACCATGGTTGGTAGGTCGGTGCGTGGGAGAGTTGCTTGATTGATTGTGCTTGATGGTTGGTTGGTCATTGGTTGGTGGGGCGGGTCGGGCGTGGGAGAGTCGGCTTGCTGGCTTGCTTGCTTGCTGCTGGCTTGCTGCTTGTTGCTTGCTGCTTGCTTGATTGGTGGTTGGTTGAGTCAATTGGTGGTGGGTCGGTGCGTGGAGAGAGTAGTGCTTGACTTGCTTCTTGCTGCTTGCTGGTCAATTGGTTGGTAGTCGGTGCGTGGGAGGAGAGTTGCTTGCTGCTTGCGTGGGATGGTTGGTGGTCAATTGGTTGGTGGCGGTGCATGGGAGAGTCCTTGCTGCTTGTTGCTGCTTGCTTGCTTGCTTGCCTTGCTGTTGCTGGCTTGCTTGATTGGTTGGTTGGTTGGTCAATTGGTTGGTGGGTCGGTGCGTGGGAGAGTTGCTTGCTTGCTTGCTTGCTTGCTTGCTTGGTCAATTGGTTGGTAGGTCGGTGCGTGGAGAGAGTGGCTTGCTGCTTGTTGAATTGGTTGGTTGGTCAATTGGTTGGTGGCCTGGTGCATGGGAGAGTCGCTGCTTGCTTGCTTGCTCGCGTGATTGCTTGCTTTGCTGCTTGCTTGCTTGTTGGGCTTGCTTGCTTGATGGGTGGTTGGCTTGGTCAATTGTTGGGGGGTCGGTGCGTGGGAGAGTTGCTGCTTGCTTGCTTGCTGCGCTTGCTGCTTGATTGGTTGTGGTCAATTGGTTGGTGGGTCGGAGATGGAGAGTCGCTGCTTGCTTGCTTGCTTGCTTGCTTGCTTGCTGCTTGCTTGATGCTTGCTTGCTGATTGTGATGGTTGTGGTTGGCCTCAATTGGTTGGTGGGGTCGGTGCGTGGTGAGAGTTGCTGCGTGTTGCTTGCTTGCTTGCTTGCTTGCTTGCTTGTCAATTGGTGTAAGGTCGGAGTGCGTGGAGAGTTATTGCTTATGCTTGCTTGATTGGTTGGGTTGGTCATTGGTTTGGTGTGGTCGGGTGCATGGGAGAGTCGCTTGCTTGCTTGCTTGCTTGCTTGCTTGCTTGCTTGCTTGCTTGCTTGCTTGCTTGCTTGATTGGTTGGTTGGTTGGTCAATTGGTTGGTGGGTCGGTGCGTGGGAGAGTTGCTTGCTTGCTTGCTTGCTTGCTTGCTTGCTTGGCTTGATTGCTTTGGTCAATTGGTTGGTAGGTCGGTGCGTGGGAGAGTTGCTTGCTTGCTTGCTTGATTGGTTGGTTGGTCAATTGGTTGGTGGGTCGGTGCATGGGAGAGTCGCTTGCTTGCTTGCTTGCTCTGCTTGCTTGCTTGCTTGCTTGCTTGCTTGCTTGCTTGCTTGCAGGATGGGGGTGGTTGGTCAATGGTGGGTGGTCGGCTGCGTGGGCGAGGCTTGCTTGATGCTTGCTTGATTGCTTGCTTGCTGCTTGCTTTGGCTTGCTGGTGGTGACAGTCAATTGGTTGGTGGGTCGGTGTGTGGAGATTGCTCTGCTGATGCTTGATGCTTGATTGGTGATTGGTTGGTTGGGTCCCAATTGTTGGTGGGTCTGCGTGCGTGGGAGAGTTGCTTGCTTGATGCTTGCTGCTGCTTGCTTTGTTGTTTGCTTGCTTGCTTGCTGCTTGCTTGACTGCCTTGCTGATTGGTTGATTGGTTGGGTGGTCAATTGTTTGGTTGGTCGGCGCATGGGCGATCGCATTGCGTGCTTGCTTGCTTGCGTGATGGTTGTTGGTGGTCATTGGTTGGGGGGCGAGTGAGTGGGAGAGTGCTTGCTGCTTGCTTGCTTGGTCAATTGGTTGGTAGGTCGGTGCGTGGGAGAGTTGCTTGCTTGCTTGCTTGATTGGTTGGTTGGTTGGTCAATTGGTTGGTGGGTCGGTGCGTGGGAGAGTCGCTTGCTTGCTTGCTTGCTTGCTTGCTTGCTTGCTTGTGTTGGTTTGTTGGTTTGGTCAATTTGTTGGTGGTCGGTGCTGCGTGGGAGAGTTGCTTGCTTGCTTGCTTGCTTTTGCTTGCTTGGCTTGCTTGATTGGTTTGGTTGGTCAATTGTTGGTGGTCGGTGCATGGGAGAGTGATGGCTGCTTGCTTGACTTGCTTGCTTGCTTATTTTTGGCTTGTTGATTGGTTGGTTGGTCAATTGGTTGGTGGGTCGGTGCGTGGGAGAGTTGCTTGCTTGCTTGCTTGCTTGCTTGCTTTGCTTGTTTGCTTGCTTGCTTGCTTGCTTGCTTGCCTGCTTGCTTGATTGGTTGATTGGTTGGTTGGTCAATTGTTTGGTTGGTCGGTGCATGGGAGAGTTGCTTGCTTGCTTGCTTGCTTGATTGGTTGATTGGTTGGTTGGTTGGTTGGTTGGTGGGTCGGTGCGTGGGAGAGTTGCTTGCTTGCTTGCTTGCTTGCTTGCTTGCTTGCTTGCTTGCTTGCTTGCTTGATTGGTTGGTCAATTGGTTCGTTGGTCGGTGCGTGGGAGAGTTGCTTGCTTGCTTGCTTGCTTGATTGATTAATTGGTTGGTTGGTCAATTGGTTGGTGGGTCGGTGGGTGGGAGAGTTGCTTGCTTGCTTGCTGATTGATTTGTTGGCTTGATTGATTGATGGTTGGTCAATTGGTTGGGTGAGTACGGTGCGTGGGAGAGTGGCTGCTTGCTTGGCTTGTGCTTGCTTGCTTGCTTGCTTGTAGCTTGATTGGTGGTGGCAATTGGATTGGGGGTCGGTGGGGTGGAGAGTTGCTGATTGCTTGCGCTTGCTGCTTGATTGCTGCTTGCTTGCTTGCTTGCTTGCTTGCTTGCTTGCTTGCTTGCTTGCTTGCTTGCTTGCCTTGCTTGCTTGCTTTGCTTGCTTGCTTGCTGCTTGCTGCCTGCCTGCCTGCCTGCCTGCCTGCCTGTCTGCCTGCCTGCCTGCCTGCCCGCCTGCCTGCCTGCCTGCCTGCCTGCCTGCCTGCTTGATTGCTTACTTGATTTATTGGTTGGTGGGTCGGGTTCAGTCATCTCCCACCCACCATCCCTCCCTCCCACCAACCCACACCGCTATGCACCCCTACCCACAACGCTCTACAGCCCAACCCATACCCCTATGCACCCCTACCCATACCGCTGCACACCCCAACCCACACCAGCTGCCTCGCAGATCACCTTATAACAAGGTCCCTCCTACCTACCGGACCACCTAAACGCCCACACACCCTCACACCTACCTACCCACCCACCCACACCAGCTGCCTCGCAGATCACCTTATAACAAGGTCCCTCCTACCTACCGGACCACCTACACGCCCACACACCCTCACACCTACCTACCCACCTACACACACTAGCTGCCTCGCAGATCACCTTATAACAAAGTCCCACCTACCTACCCGTCCACACACCCACACACCCCCACACCTACCTACCCACCCACACACCCTCACACCTACCTACCCACCCACCCACCCACCTACACCAGGCGCCTCACAGATCAACTTACAGCAAGCTCCCACTAGTGGACTTACCTACCCCGTAGCTGACAGTAGCTATGAACAGCTGTCAGAGAGCGGAGAGAGCTCAGAAACAACCTCACCCCATCCCTCCCCTACTGACGGGGTTGGATTTGGGGCAGCAACCCCCACCCCACCCCATCCCTCCCCTACGGACGGGGTCGGGTTTGGGGCAGCCACCCCCACCCCACCCCATCCCTCCCCTACGGACGAGGTCGAGTTTGGGGCAGCCACCCCCACCCCACTCCATCCCTCCCCTACTGACGGGGTCAGGTTTGGGGCAGCAACCCCCACTCCACCCCATCCCTCCCCTACGGACGGGGTCGAGTTTGGGGCAGCCAACCCCACCCCACCCTATCCTTCCCCTACTGACAAGGTCAAGTTTGGGGCATCCACCCCCACCCCACCCCATCAATTACTAGCAGGGGGGGGGGAGCATGGTGCATCTGCCTCACCCCATCCTCCCTCATCTGATGGGATGGAGGGAGCAGACACCCCCACCCCACCCCATCCATTGTCAGCAGGGGCGGGGGAGCGTGGAGTTGCAACCTCGTCCAACCCATTGTCAGCAGAGAGGGTGGAGCCTGGCGCAGCAGCCTCGTCTATTGTCAAGTCTCCTGCCTCCCCCCTGCCCCAGCCCCCTGCCCTGACCCTGCCAGCCGGGTCAGCCCAGTGCAGCCCAGTTCAGCCCGACCCAGCCCCAGCCCAGCCTCAGCCCAGCCCAAGACTGGCCGCAGCCCAGGTCCAGCCCGGTCCAGCCCAGAGCAGCCTGGTTCAGCCTAGCCTGGGCGGAGACCAGCCTCAGCCCAGCCCAAGACCAGCCCCAGCCCAGCCCCATCCTGGTCCTGCCCAGAGCAGCCTGGTTCAGCCTAGCCTGGGCCGAGACCAGCCTCAGCCCAGCCCAAGACCGGCCCCAGCCAAGCCCCAGCCCGGTCCAGCCCAGAGCAGCCTGGTTCAGCCCAGCCCAGCCCCAGCCTCAGACCAGACCCAGACCAGACCCAGACTGGCCCCAGACCAGACCCAGCCTGGTCCGACTCAGCCCAGTGGCCTGCACCTACCAGCCGATTCAGCCCAGTGCAGCCCAGTTCAGCCCAGCCCAGCCCCAGCCCAGCCTCAGCCCAGCCCAAGACCGGCCCCAGACCAGCCCCAGACCGGTCCAGCCCAGACCAGTGGCCTGCTCCTGCCAGCCGGTTCAGCCCAGTGCAGCCCAGTTCAGCCCAGCCCAGCCCCAGCCCAGCCTCAGCCCAGCCCAAGACCAGCCCCAGACCAGCCCCAGACCGGTCCAGCCCAGACCAGTGGCCTGCTCCTGCCATCGGGTTCGGCCCAGTGCGACCTCAACGACCTAGCCCTAATGGTGGACTCATCCCAGATTTGTGCAACGTTGCTGATGTCGCTCAAAGCACATGTACTGCCTGCACTGCTGGTTCTGGAGCCAAGGGTGCGGAAGGGAGTGCCCCTGTGCCAGCCTGGACAGGAGGGAGGTAACCCGGGACCATTGGGCCCAGGTGGGCATAGCCCCCTGAGAGAGGAAGGGGGGCAGGTGCCTGATTCTCTTGTCGCTGGGCTGGTACAGTCCATGATGGCCTTGGACTGGGCTATGGTGTGCAGGTGTGTATGTGTGTATGTGTGTATGTAAGTGTGTGTGTGTGTGTGTGTGTGTGTGTGGTGGTGGTGGTGGGGTGGTGGTGGGTGGGGGGGGGGAGGGGGAGGCTTGGACTGGGCTATGGTGTGCAGGTGTATGTGTGTATGTATGTGTGTGGGGTGGGGGGGTGGAGGGGGGGGGCTGTACTGGGCTATGGTGTGCAGGTGTGTATATGTGTGTGTGGGGGGGTGGGGGGAGGGGGGGGCCTTGGACTGGGCTATGGTGTGCAGGTGTGTATATGTGTGTGTGTGTGTGTGTGGGGGGGGGGGGGGGGGGGGGGGAGGGGGGGGCCTTGGACTGGGCTATGGTGTGCAGGTGTGTATGTGAGTATGTATGTGTGTGTGTGGGGGGGGGGGGGGTCGAGGGGGGGGGCTTGGATTGGGAGATGGTGTGCAGTGGTGGGAGTGTGTAGGATATGTGTGTGGGTGTGTTGTGTGTGGTGGTGGTGGGGGGGGGTGGGGGGGGTGGGGGGGCCTTGGATCTGGGATATGGTGTGCAAAATTGTGTATGTGGGGTGGCGGGGGGTGAAGGTGGGTGGGTGTTGGTTGGTGAGTGAGTGAGTGGATGGGTGGGTGAGTGAGTGGGTGGGTGAGTGAGTGAGTGGGTGAGTGAGTGAGTGAGTGAGTGAGTGGATGGGTGGGTGGGTGGGTGGATGGAGCTTTCTCAGGTGGGTGGAGATCCGTTGGCCACCCCCACTCAACCCCACCCACCCAGATCTGGAGATCCGTGGCAACCCCATAAACCCACCAACCCGAGCGGAGATCCGTGGCCCCCCAACTCAACCCCACCCACACAGATTGGGAGATTCGTTGGCCACCCCCACTCAACCCACCCACCAGATCTGGAGATCGGTTGTCCACCCCCACTCAACCCCACCCACCCAGATCTGGAGATCCGTTGGCCACCCCCACTCAACCCCACCCACCCAGATCTGGAGATCCGTTGGCCACCCCCACTCAACCCCACCCACCCAGATCTGGAGATCCGTTGGCCACCCCCAACTCAACCCCACCCACCCAGATCTGGAGATCCATTGGCCACCCCCCACTCAACCCCCACCCACCCAGATCTGGAGAGTCCGTTGGCCACCCCCCCACTCAACCCCACCCACCCAGATCTGGTAATCTGTTGGCCACCCCCCACTCAAACCCACCCACCCAGATCTGGAGATCCATTGGCCACCCCCCCCCTCAACCCCACCCACCCAGATCTGGAGATCCGTGGCCACCCCCCCACTCAACCCCACCCACCCAGATCTGGAGATCCGTTGGCCACCCCCCACTCAACCCCACCCCACCAGATCTGGAGATCCGTTGGCCACCCCCCACTTAACCCCACCCACCCAGGTCATAGCTCCCTGCCCTGGCTTACAAATAGAGTACCACCCTTTGTCTGCCCCCCCCCCCCCCCCCCCCCACACACACACACACACACCACACACCTCTCCCCCTTCACATGCACGCAGTTAAAACATTGCCCCATTTGTGAGTACTGCGGTGTGTGTGACTGATTGCAGAACTCAAGTGGCCTCCCTTCTGAATCCCCCCACCCCAACCCACCCCAACCCTTATTATGTGTGTGTGTGTGTGTGTGTGTGTGTATGTGTGGTGGGGTGTGTGTGAATGTGTGTGTGTGTGTGTGTGTGTGTGTGGGGGGGGGGGGGGGGGGGGGGGGGGGTGAATGTGTGTGTGTGTGTGTATGTGTTTGTGGGTGTGGGTGGGTGTGAATGTGTGTGTGTGTATGGGTGGGTGGGTGGGTGGGCGTGAATGTGTGTGTGTGTGTGTGTCTGACTGCAGTACTCAAGTGGCGGCCCTTCTGAATCCTCCCTCACACCCCCACCCCTTATTATGTGTGTGTGTGTGTGTGTGTGTGATTGCAGGAGTCAAGTGGCCTCCCTTCTGCTTCTAAATCCTCCCTCACACCCCCACCCCTTATTATGTGTGTGTGTCTCATTGCAGGACTCAAGTTGCCGCCCTTCTGAAGCAATTGAGTCTGCTGGAGGAGGCTGCGAAGCCTAAGCAGGCAACACTTGGCCGCAGGCGTCTGTCGTATAACGATGGTAGCATGTACAGGTCAACATCCCCAGCACGTGTACTGCATAAGATGTACAGTGTGGGGGTGCCTGGTCAAGCCGAGCAGTCTCGTACTGCTGGACAAGGCCCCCCTGTACTTCCCCACACGATGGAGGTGGTATCCGTCCAGCTGTTGCAATGGGCTTCGGAGCTGATCCTAGCAGATCGCTTTCACACAGACACCGAGCTCCAGGCTGGCGTGTACAGCATCGTGTTGGCCGTACCTGGCGTGTGTCCCATGCCAGTCGTTGCTGAGCTGGACCACGCACTGCGCAAGCGCACCCTGTTCAACGGGAAGCTGGCTGAACAGATCAACCGACTCAAAACGGCGGCTAACCTACTCCCCCCAAGTGCGGTGTGCTGGCGGCCAGCTACGGATAGCGCCACAGATGCGGTTGGCGCTACGGGTCCTAAGCCAGCTACAGCCTCCACCTCCCCCCGATCTCTCTCCCCCCAAGGCTGGCCTGTTACCAGACAGGGCGCTGACCTGTCAGCCGGGGAGCGCGTACACCCTGGACACCCCAGTGTAGTGAAGCAAGTTTTGGCCCTAGCTACCATGTCGGCCCTGCATGAGTTCGCCGCCCCCCCCTCCGTGACCACCTCTACCACTCCTACGCCCTTCGCCTACACCCCCCGTGGTGTGAACAGCATCCTCCCACCATCCCCCGCCAACCCATCACCCAGGTACGGGTTACACTCCACAGGCGCCCACCACACACCAACCCACCCCCACTCCACCCCACCCCACCCCACTACCCCACAGGTGCCCCCACCCCCACCTCCCCCCACACACCACACACACACACACCATGGTGGGAACAGCCTCCTCCCACCATCCTCCGCCAACCCATCCCCAAGGTACAGGTTACACCCCACGGTGCCCTCCCCCCCCCCACCCCACTACCCCACAGGTGCCCCCACCCCCACCTCCCCCCACACACCACACACACACACACCATGGTGTGAACAGCCTCCTCCCACCATCTTCCGCCAACCCATCCCCAAGGTACAGGTTACACCCCACGGTGCCCTCCCCCCCACACCCCCACCCCACCCCACTACCCCACAGGTGTCCCCCCCCCCCCCCCCCCCACACACACACACACACACACACAAACACCACACACCACACACCACCACACCACACACACACACCTACGCACACACACACACACAAACACACAAAATCATACACACTCTCTCTCTCTCTCTCTCTCTCTCTCTCTCTCTCTCTCTCTCTCTCTCTCACACACACACACCACCCGCACCCCTCTCATGGTGTGAGCAGTATACCCTTCCCACGACTTTCAGGGACCAAGCATACATGTTGTGAAATCAAATTACACTCCCATATGGATACACTCCCATATGGATACATTGACATATGGATACATTGACATATGGATAATATCAAATTACACTTCCGTATGGGTAATGTCATATGGATACATTGACATATGGGTAATGTCATATTACACTTACGTATGGGTAATGTCATATGGATACACTGACATATGGGTAATGTCATATGGATACATTGACATATGGGTGATGTCATATTACACTTACGTATGGGTAATGTCATATGGATACACTGACATATGGGTAATGTCATATGGATACATTGACATATGGGTAATATCAAATTACACTTACGTATGGGTAATGTCATATGGGTAATATCAAATTACACTTACATATGGATAATGTTAATTCAAATATTAAATTAAATTAAATTAAAAATATGGACAATCTCCAATGGTGCCTAAGTATTGGCCTTTTGGGACAGACGGTTTTGACCCATGGACTCCAGTCCAGTGAAAACAAAAAAATGCTACAAAGTTGCTTAACCACATGACCTCAACATATAAATACTTGGATTTGGGTATGCTCAGGGTTTGTGAACCAGATGAAGTAAACCCTTTTTTTTCTTCACTATGGGGGTCCCTAATTCAGGACAGATTTCATACAAATGTGGGACGGAGCCAAAGGCAGTCAATTTTTATTTTTTTGAAAATTGAATTAGGTAGGCCTGTTTTTCACTTCTTCCCTTTTAAGTATTTGTCACAGCAGGTAATGGAAGATACTGTGCAGGCAGTACGGGCTGTACAAAGCCAAAAATCACTGAGTATTTGCACATTTCGGGCCAATTTAGGAGTCCCTAATCATGTTACAAGCTGCACAGCCGCAACTGCATCGTTTTGTGTCTTCGCCTTTTCAGCGAAGGGAACGGAATCACTTTTCGAAAAAAAATGAAATTTGAAATTTCAAATCCCAATTTCTAAAAATATTCAAAAAACATTTTGTTTTCTTTTCTCATCAAACATCCACATCTGAAGTTAGATTTTGATTTGGAAATTTTCCAGGTATAGACCGAACCGGCAGGTGGAACGCTGGTATCGACCAAAATGGCAGATGGAATTGCTATTGCAGTTTACTCAGACGCCGAGGCTGAAGCGCAGCCTCCAACCTTGCGGTAGGGGCTAGATATGCCTTTCGTCCAGCAGAAACTTGATTTGCGATATCTCGCGCGACCTCGTATTTGACGCGAATTAGATTTGTCCCAAAACATTTCGTACATCTCGTGTACTGCCAACTGCCTGCCGGCCTGGGCTGCTCGCGACCGAATGCCCATCGGAACAAGAAATAGCTGCGCGTCTAGCTAAAACACTGATGAGAAACGCTATCTACTCAGAATTCGATTCCGAGCATTTTGGGGTGTGTACGGCTCTGTCCCACACTCTTGTCCCGAATAACGGCGTTTTGGGGATTAGGCACCATTGGAGGTATGATGTATCAAATATAATATTAAATGAAATCAAAAATGTGAATTGTCCTCAGCCATATCTGAAATACAATTAAATGGTATGTATGGATTATGTTTAAAAAAATTGAATACAATTATAGTGTACATATAGATTATCCCCTTCCCGTTATTATAATTGTACGTATGGATTATGTTTAAAAAAATTGAATACAATTATAATGTACATATAGATTATCCCCTTCCCGTTATTATAATTGTACGCATGGATTATGTTTAAAAAAATTGAATACAATTATAGTGTACATATAGATTATCCCCTTCCCGTTATTATAATTGTACGTATGGATTATGTTTAAAAACATTGAATACAATTATAGTGTACATATAGATTATCCCCTTCCCGTTATTATAATGTACTTAGGGATTAGTTTAAAAAATTATACAATTATAGTGTACAAATGGATTATTCCCCTTCCCTTATTAATTGTCCGTATGGAGTAATGTTTTTAAAAAATTGAATACAATTATAATTACATTAGATTATCCCCTTCCCGTTATTATAATTTACTTATGGATTATGTTTTAAAAAAAATTGAATACAATTATAGTGTACATATAAGATTATCAACCTTCCCGTTATATAATTGTACGTATGGATTATGTTGTAAAAAAAATTGAATACAATATAGTGTACATATAGATTATCCCCTTCCTGTTATTATAACTTGTACGTATGGATTCTGTTAAAAAAATTGATACAATTATAGTGTAAATAGATTATCCCCTTCCCGTTTATTTTAATTGTACGTATGGTTATGTTTTAAAAAATTGAATACAATTATAGTGTACATATAGATAAATCCCCTTCCCGTTATTATAATTGTAAAGTAATGATTTGTTTAAAAAAAACATTGAATACAATTATAGTGTACATATAGATTATCCCCTTCCCGTTATTATAATTGTACGTATGGATTATGTTTAAAAACATTGAATACAATTATAGTGTACATATAGATTATCCCCTTCCCGTTATTATAATTGTACGTATGGATTATGTTTAAAAACATTGAATACAATTATAGTGTACATATAGATTATCCCCTTCCCGTTATTATAATTGTACGTATGGATTATGTTTAAAAAAATTGAATACAATTATAGTGTACATATAGATTATCCCCTTCCCGTTATTATAATTGTACGTATGGATTATGTTTAAAAAAATTGAATACAATTATAGTGTACATATAGATTATCCCCTTCCCGTTATTATAATTGTACGTATGGATTATGTTTAAAAACATTGAATACAATTATAGTGTACATATAGATTATCCCCTTCCCGTTATATAATGTACGTATGGATTATGTTTAAAAACATTGAATACAATTATAATGTACATATAGATTATCCCCTTCCCGTTATTATAATTGTACGTATGGATTATGTATAAAAAAATTGAATACAATTATAGTGTACATATAGATTATCCCCTTCCCGTTATTATAATTGTACGTATGGATTATGTTTAAAAAAATTGAATACAATTATAGTGTACATATAGATTATCCCCTTCCCGTTAGTATAATTGTACGTATGGATTATGGTAAACAAATCAGTTCATCAATGCTTTTTCTTGTTAAGCCCTTCCCGTCACGGTTGGGCAAGTCCCTTTAGCCTATTTGGACTACCCCTGGACTGTAACATACACACATGGAGGGCACCAATCCTATATATATATATATATATATATATATTCCTAAAACATTTGAACAAACGTGTCCTTTCCCATAGTATTATCAATTAAGGGCGCCTGGAGGCGCGTCCCAAATGAAATTATTCGAATCCTTAATTTAATGTAATATGTTAATTAAATTGAATTGTATTTAATGTTGTGTTATTTTAATTCGATTTATTCCTTTCCATTTAATTTAATTTACGTGATTTGAATGCATGTAATTGCTTTAAATTTTATCAATTCGAATAGGTTTAAATTTGAGGGGCGCCTGGAGGCATTAAATTAATTGAATTCCAATGAATCGATTGATGATTTAGCATTGTTAACTATAAAGTGACGAAAAAGAGAGTTTTTGAAGGGTTGTTGATTTTTAAGCAGTATTGAACGTTTCTGTAATGTAATGAAATGCATGTATGTAGATTGGCTTTTTTTTAAGAATTTGATGCAAGAAAAATGAGGCCAATCAGGTGTATGGTTGATTTTACGGGATTTGTACAAGATATTGCATGTTTCGGCCCAGCCCAGACGTGAACGGTATGTCCCGTCCTCATGAACGGGTTTTTGGCAAGCGGCAGGTGGCGTGGCGTTTTTTTTTTTTTTAGTGTGCATTTATGCGTTTACACCCCTTGGTGGTTGGCCCCAGTGCAAGCAAACGGGCTGGCCCCCTCAACCTCATGCCTTGTTACAATAAAGCGTACTATGTATTTATGTATGTGTGCATTTATGTGTTTACACCCCTCGGTGATTACCCCCAGTGCAAGCAAACGGGCTGGCCCCTCAACATCATGCCTCATAATAAGGCGTACTATTTATTTATTGATTTATGTGTATTTAAGTGTTCACACCCCTTGGTGGTTGGCCCCAGTGCAAGCAAACGACTGCCCCCCTCAACCTCATGTCTCGTAATAAGGTGCGCTATTTATTTATTTATAGTTTCAGGTTTGCAAGCATGCTGTGTAACACTGTCGACCGTCGCAGCAAACCCCAACCAAAACTGGGGTACTGATTCTGTAAATATGTGTGTATACATAATATGTATTAATATAAATGTGTGGACATAGTATGTGTCTATGTGTGAGTGTATTAGGAATAAATCTTTGTAGAGATAGAGATAGAGATAGAGATAGATAGCGAGATTGGTATTCCCGGAACCATTTATCAACAATGGCCTCCTCCCACGTGTTACAGGTTTGCAAGCATGCTGTGCTGCACGCTGTCCACCATCACGGCGAACCCCAGCCATAGCTTGGGTACCGCCCCCCACCGAAGCGGCTCTTGGGGCGTCGAGCACGACCTGCGCACATGCTTCGTCCACCCCCTCCACGACCGCCTCACATGGCACTCCTCAGTGCTGTTCAGCAGGGTGGCTGGTGGGGGCGGCCGACAGCTCAGCGGCATGGGGGGCCTTGCCCACTCCCCTCCTGAGAGCACCGCGCCTATTCAGGAGCTCCATCACCTCCTGCAGCCAAGCTGCTGGACCATCAAACCCCCGCCGCTACCATCCCTCAGTAGGTCAACCAGCTTAAACGCACGTCCCCCGCCACCGTCATCCCTTAGCAGGACAATGAGCATCAACGCACATTCCCATCTACAGCAGCCCGTGCTGCCCCTTCAAAACAGCGCAAAGCAACAGCAGAAGATTAGGGAGGAGCTACAAACCACATGTCCCCCTCTCCAGCAGCCTGTGCTACCCCCTAAAAACAGAGCAGAGCAACAGCAGCAGATTAGGGAGGAGATGCAAACCCTAAACACACGCCCTCCTCCTCAGCAGCCGGTTCCACCCCCTAGAATCAGCATAGAGCAACAGCAGCAGATTAGGGAGGAGATGCAAACACTCAAGTCTGACAGACTGTCACAAGAGACACAGCGGGAGGGAAGAGAGGAGCCGCTGGCCGTCACACATGTTAGAGTGTCACTGGAGGCACAGCTGGAGGTAAGGGAGGAGCCACAAGCTCTAACCCCTTTCACAACGTCCCTAGAGCCACAGCAGGAGGTAGAGGAGCAACCGCGCGCTCTAACACGCCTAGAGGCGCAGGAGGAGGAGTTCAAGGAGGAGCCGCAAGCTCTAACCCCTGTTAGAACATCCCTAGAGACACAGCAGGAGGTAAGGGAGGAGCTGCTGGCCGTCACCCCACTTAGAGTGTCCTTAGAGGCACAGCAGGAGACAAGGGAGGAGGCGCACACCCTCACCCCTGTTAGAACATCCCTAGAGACACAGCAGGAGGTAAGGGAGGAGGCGCAAGCTCTCACCCCTGTCACAATGTCCCTAGAGGCACAGCAGGAGGTAAGAGGGGGGGCGCAAGCTCTCACCCCTGTCACAATGTCCCTAGAGGCTCAGCAGAAGGTAAAGGAGCAACCGCAAGCTCTAACCCCTGTCAGGACATGCCTAGAGGGGCAGCAGGAGGTAAGGGAGCAACCACAAGCTGTCACCCCTTTCACAACATCCCTAGAGCCTCAGCAGGAGGGAAGGGAGCAACCACAAGCTGTCACCCCTTTCACGACATCCCGAGAGCCTCAGCAGGAGGTAAAGGAGCAACCGCAAGCTCTAACACGCCTAGAGGCGCAGGAGGAGGAGTTAAGGGAGGAGCCGCAAGCTGAAACCCCTGTCAAAATATGCCTAGGGGGACAGCAGGAGGTAAGGGAGGAGCTCCAAACCCTCACACCAGGGTCAGACCAGGGAAGTTCAGCCATCCTTTCTACTCCATTCCGAGCCTCGCTAGACAAACCGCCTCTCAACCCTTGCGGTTCACATCGCAACTCGCCATCCCCAACCCCAAGCATCAACCCACACCAACACCAACCCACCCACACCAAACTCGCCAACATCAGCACTGGATCCCCCCCTGGGCCCCCCCCTGGGCCCTACGACTCCCCTGTCCCCCGGGGAACATGGAACCTGCGTAGAAACGAATCGTTCTCACCCATGAAAACATGCTCCGCCACGCAACCACGCCCCTTTGCCACGTTGGAGATAGCTGGTGTGCGGGCTGTTGGTGATATGTCCATGGGCCCGATGGACCTCCCCCACATTGACTCATCTGAGAACGTCCACACATTCCCAAGCACCACCTCTGACACAACAGAGGGCTGTCTTCCAGACAAACACTACCCGATCTACGACCTTGCTTCCCGACCGCCCTCGTTATCTTCCCCCTCTCCTCCTGACCTCCCCCTCCCATCCGCAACAACTCTGGCTTGGCCTGAAACAGTGGCGGGCCGCCCGCCAACTAGTGCCACCCACTCACCACCCACAAATGGCTCTGACCCTATGACTAGGGCCATAGGTACAGCTAGCTCCAGCACTAAATCAGATAGGATACCAGGCAGCAGCTCCAGGGCCATAGGTACAGCTAGCTCCAGCACTGAAGCAGATAGGGTACCAGGCAGCAGCTCCAGGGCCATAGGTACAGCTAGCTCCAGCACTGAAGCAGATAGGGTACCAGGCAGCAGCTCCAGGGCCATAGGTACAGCTAGCTCCAGCACTGAAGCAGATAGGGTACCAGGCAGCAGCTCCAGGGCCATAGGTACAGCTAGCTCCAGCACGGAAGCAGTTAGGGTACTAGGCAGCAGCTCCAGGGCCATAGGTACAGCTAGCTCCAGCACTGAAGCAGATAGAGTACTAGGCAGCAGCTCCAGACAACAGCCCAAGGCCTCTACCCCTCCCAGTGCCACCAAAACCCCTAGAGGACCTAAAGACAGCTTTACCCATCCAGCTGCAAGCACCAGCCCAGGTGGATCAACCACAGGTGCAGACCATATCCCTAGCAGCAGTGCCAAATTAGGCACGTGGAGCAGTTCTGGACCAGGTGCAGACCATACCCCTAGCAGCAGTGCCAAATTAGGCACGTGGAGCAGTTCTGGACCAGGGGCAGACCATATCCCTAGCAGCAGTGCCATATTAGGCACGCAGAGCAGTTCTGGACCAGGTGCAGACCATACCCCTAGCAGCAGTGCCAAATTAGGCACGTGGAGCAGTTCTGGACCAGGGGCAGACCATATCCCTAGCAGCAGTGTCAATTTAGGCTCTCACACCAGTTTGGGACCAGGTACAGGACCCTCCCCAAGCAGGGGCGCCAAAATAGGCACAGGTGGTAGCACCAGGTCAGGTGCAGGACCCTCCCCAAGTAGGGATTCCAAAATAGGCACAGGTGGTAGCACCAGGTCAAGTGCAGGACCCTCCCAAAGCAGGGATTCCAAAATAGGCACAGGATTATCCCCAAGCAGCAACGCCACATTAGGCGTCGGAGCCCGGGCAGTTGGGCATACCAAACTACCCAAGGGCCCCCCACCAGCTAGCGCAACTACACAGTCTCCACCCTCCTCAGCATCTAAGCTGTACACTAATGGGAACCACTCACCATGAAAGCTACAAAGCTACTCAGCTACAAAGCTGAGTCGGATACTGGAAACCCAGGTCGGATTTCGGTCGGTCTGACCTGAACTCGCCCTCAGAATTGGTCGGTGCATACCGGAAGGGACTCCCAGAAAGTTCCGGGCAAACCGACATTGGGATTTTTGGGCTCCGGTATACGGACCATCAAATACCCCAATACCGGAATATCGACCGGTGTGTTCTACCCTGGTACACTCCATTTCATCAAGGGATGGACCGCTGAGCAGTTTTTCTTTTCTTTGACGATGCGTCGCCATTCCGTCGCTGCTTGTTGACACATGGGTCTGGGTACACTAGTCAGAATTGGCCAGAACCAGAACCGGCAGACCAGAACCAGAACCAGAACAGGTTTTTTGGTGCAAGGCATTTCATTAGGGATTAGGGTAAAGGGTTTGAATTCCGTCGCTGCATGTTGACGCATGGGTTGTTCAGGACGCTGCTCCTGGTCGCAGCCGCAACGACGATGAGTCAGTTGCGTTGCAGGACGCAACGTGGGGAGGGTCTGTTGACCAGAAAGAAGGGTCTATTGCGTCACAGGACGCAAGCTATACAATTGGTTGCGTCTCAGGCAGCAGAGCTGGGGGTCCTCCTGAAGTACCCTGGTCGACGCATGGATCTGGCTAAGCTAGTCAGAATCGGCCAGAACAAGAACCACCGGACCAGAACTAAAACAGGTTTTTGTGTGCAAGGCATTTCATTAGGAATTAGGGTTTAGGGTTTAAATTATTGCTCGTTTTTAGGTGCAAGGCATTTCATAAATTATGATGTTGTGTTGGATGGGTACAGGGTACTACTTCTTGCCGAATTGGTCAGCGCTTAAAGCGCACAAACGTCAAATTGGTCAGCGCAAAAACTGCGCGCTGCGCCCACAGGGGGTTGAAAAAACTGTGCGAAACGCGCAACGAGGCTTAAAAAGGCAGCGCAGCACCGCGCGCGCTTAGTAGTACCCTGGATGGGTATGGCAAAATGCTTTTACTGGCAGCTGCCAGTTGTGTTGGATGGGTTTGACAGATTGATTTTGCTGGCAGCTATCAGTTGTGTTGGTGGATGATATTGTTTTTGCTTCCAGTTGATCTTTATTCTTTTGGACATTGAGAGGGGATCATTTGGGCAGGTGTAAAGGATTTGATTTGATTGTTACAGGGTGTTTCAGCAAACTCTGAGCTGCTCACTGTCTTAGCTGTTTTGTTTAGCATATGTAGATGTATAGATATGGGTACTGAGCAGGGTACTACATTACACGCACAAGGTTTTGGAGACTGACTGCGCGATTGAAGCAATTTTTAAAGAAACTCTTTGGGCCCAGAGCGCAGATTTTCGCGTTCAGTTGAGTCAACAGCGCTGTGTTCTGTGTTCAGTTGAGTCAGTTGAGTCAGTTGTTCAGTTGAGTCAACAGCGCTGTGTTCTGTGTTCAGTTGAGTCAGTTGAGTCAGTTGTTCAGTTGAGTCAACAGCGCTGTGTTCAGTTGAGTCAGTTGTTCAGTTGAGTCAACAGCGCTGTGTTCTGTGTTCAGTTGAGTCAGTTGAGTCAGTTGTTCAGTTGAGTCAACAGCGTTGTGTTCTGTGTTCAGTTGAGTCAACAGCGCAACCCAAAAGGAGGCGGTTGCGCTTTTGAAGCAAACCAAAATGGTAAAATGTAATACCCTGGTCGAGCCATCCTCCTGTTTATTGGAATCTCATTGTGCCGTCTTTGCGTGTGTATGTTGCATAGCTGCAATTAATTTCACAGCCTGCGTCCTGCGACGCAATGGACCCTTCGACGTTGCATCTGCAACAGAGGACGCTGCGTCCTGAACAACCCTGATGGGCATATGTGCGGCTTCGGGGTACTACAGTTCTGTCTCAAAAGCGCAACTGCCATTTATTTGCCTCAAAAGCGCAACTGCCTATACAAAACCGCCTCTTTCGCGCAACTGGCTGTTTTCCCGCTGTTAATGCGATTTTGTACATCGAAGTTGAGGGGGGGGCTGGAAATTTTAGGGAAGTTGAGACCTATGTCCGAATGAAAAAAATCTCCAGATTTTTTGAAGAGGGATTAGCCCCATTAAAATGTCCCTCCGTTTGTCCGTTCGTCCGTTCGTCCGCGTGTCACCAACCACATTTTCAGGTTTTATGAAAAACATCAAAAAAGTTAAATATTCTATCATTTGATGAATTATAAGACTTATTTATACCGGACAAATTCTCACCGGAGCACATATGAGCATCGCAATTCACGAAAAGGAGCTCAGGTTGGGCCCAAAAGCTACAATTAACGGTTAACAATTTGATTTCAGGGTGTTTTGAGCTAACATTTCAAATTTGAAGCACTTAGACATGTGCGTATACATAGGTTTGGGAACAGAATAGTCGTCAAAAAACCAAGGCGCTACATGTACGCATCACAATGGACGAAACAATCCCCTAAGGCACTTATGTTATACTTAGCCCACGGACCCTACCTCAGGGCTGTGCGTGTGTGGGGGGGGGGCGGGGCCGGGGCCGGGGCCGAGGCCAGGGGCAGGGGTGGGGGCGGGGGCGGGGGCCACCGGGCGGGGGCAGGGGCAAGCCACGCCACCTGCCGCTGGCCAAAAAACCGTTCAGGAGGACGGGACATACCGTTCACGTCTGGGCTGGGCCGAAACATGCAATACCTTGTACAAATTCCGTAAAATCAACCAGACACCTGATTGGCCTCATTTTTCTTGCATCAAATTCTTAAAACAAAATCAACCTGCAGACATGCATTTCAAAACATTACAGAAACGTTCAATACTGCTTAAAAATCAATAACCCTTCAAAAACTCTCTTTTTCGTCACTTTATAGTTAACAATGCTAAATCATCAATCGATTCATTGGAATTCATTTAATTTAAATCCTCCGGGCGCCCTTCGAATTTAATCCAATGCGAATTTATACAATTTAAAGCAATTACATGCATTCAACTCACGTTAATTAAATTAAATGGAAAGGAATAAATCGAATTAAAAGAACACAACATTGAATACAATTTAATTAAATTAATTAAAAACCATTGAATTAAGGATCCGAATCATTTCATTCGGGACGCGCCTCCAGGCGCCCTTAATGTTATAAACTTACACGTGACTACGCAAGGCAGTGAGCACCCCACACTTGTCTGAAAACAATGTAACAATGTAACAATGGGGAAGACGGTGTTCAGCCAAGTTGCTTGCTAGAGCAAAAAAAAGTAATGATAACGCCTGGTGGGGCGTGGTGTTAAGGGAGCCCGTCGTACGCGGGTGGGGAGCGGTCTCCTACCTCGACTGGACAAGAACCATAGCGGTTGACAACGACCTGCAACGCCAAGAGCGACCGAAGAAGAGTCGAACCCCCCGACTCTTCAGTCTTAAAGTGATTCAGTCTACCACTAGAACAATGTATATACACTGCTAGAGCCATGTAACCAAGGACAAGGGAGGGGTTCGGGTAACAACCAGGACAAGTCTCCAAACTTTATTTAGGGCGGTGTTGTTTCACTGCTAGGACATGAGCCCCTTGTAATCTTTCTTTCTACGAGAGGAATTGGAATTGGTAGACAATGAGCGGCCCACAGTTGGCTGAAAAATAATGTAACAATTAAAATGCAAGCACTTAAGACCTAGCACTTGGGGAAGCCGGCGATCAGCCAAGTTGTGGGAGTGGGGCGGGGCAGCAAGGTAATCAGCCAGTTAGCAAGCAAAGTCAGCAGTTCAAGAAGCAGCTAGAGTGCTCGGCTAGTCGATTCAGAGCTCAGAAGCAGTCTCGAGTTCTAGATGCGGGTCAAACTTACTTTTGCTCCACAGGGCTGCAGCAGCGAGCACGGCCTTCTTGGTTGGATTATCCATCGCTCTGGAAGCACAAGCAATACATTACATTACATTACATTACATTACATTACATTACATTACATTACATTACATTACATTACATTACATTACATTACATTACATTACATTACATTACATTACGTGTTAAAGTCTACTTGACACCGCGAGGGTGTATGAGACTCTGTGCTTTAAACAAAAAAAAAAGCACCCACAAAGCAAAAAACCCCATTACATCAGGGGTGTGTCGAGGACAAACAAACCAAACTCCCAACCACCGTTTTGGTGGCGTAGGTATACATGTACCGGATAATATATCCACCGCTCTGGAAGCACAAGCAATACATGTACCGGATAATACGCAATTTCAATTTCAATTTCAATTTACCGGATAATACGCAGTGAACCCCCCAAATATTAAATTGTACGGATAAGTGAGCACCTGCTTGTGCATCTTTCACCAAGGAGGCTGCCACTGCTGCTTGACGAAAATTACCACCCCCTGGGCTGCAGGGTACTTAAAATGGCCAAATTGTTCAGCGCTTTAGCGCACTTGAAAACAAAAAAACTGCGCTTTGTAGTGCAAAAAACGCAAAAATTGCTTGCAGCGCCCTCGAGGGGTTGCAAACGGTGACCATAGCTAGCTCCGGCTTACGCTATGGTGTCCTTAACTTCACGTCCTGTGAGTAACGGTTTTACACGGATGTAACAATTTCGATTTAAATTGCAAAAAACTGCGCTTAAAGCGCCGAGGGGGTAAAAAAGTCAGAGCTCAAAAGCGTGCGCTTTGAATTAACCTGCTGGGCTGACTTCCAGGGGACCCGCCAGGGCACCCTACTATTTGCAGGTGCTTTGGTATGGTGGTTGACGGTAGAAGAATGGTCGAAGATGAATTGCATTTCATATTAGCAATTTAGCATGTCCGTTCAATTATATTGTATAATTAAATTATCAATGTTGCAAGAACTCCCGTCGATAAAACGATTGTTTGGGGTTCAGTTCAGTAGTGCTTTTTCTTTTTAAGCCCTTCCTGAACGGTTGGTCAAGCCCCTTTAGCCTAGCTAGCCTACCCCTGGACTGTAACATACATACAAACATACATACATGTCCGTTCTACGCTGAGGCGGGCTGGTGATAGAAACAATGTTTTTGAGAAAATGACAAATGAACCTGAATTGTTGGACAAAAACTCCAGGATGAAGCTGGTCACGAATCCTGATTCCTTTTAAGGTGGAAATACTTAACCCATTTCCGTCCAATTTATAAAAAATATGATAAGAATCGCACAATTAAATTAACATCCCAGATGAGACGATGATTTAATCCTGTTGTACAATTAAATTATCACTGTAGCACGTACTCAGGGACCCCGTCGGTAAGTAGTAAGATTGTTTGGTTTTCAACTCGTCAGTGCCCTCTTTTTGAGCCCTTCCTTTCGCGGTTGGGCAAGTCCTTAACCCTAATTGAAAACAAACCGGATGTGTCTGTTAGACTGGTGGTGCCGGTGTGTTGGCCGTGGGCCAGCACCCCTCGGCTCAAGGGCGCCTAGTCCATCGTTCCGAGTGGGAATGGTTCCACCACATCACATACACGGCAATGCTCCCAGTCTATGACTAGTGCAGGGAGACCCCCACCACCACCACCCGCACACAAAAACTGGGGGGCAGCCACAGTCTTTCAGAGTTGTTGTTACAGAGATGGGTGCATCTCAATTCTTCCTCTTGAACATGGATCAGTTGGTCACGAAGATAGATGCAGGGCAATCGCTACAGGACGCTTGTCCACGGTCCAAATTTTGGCATCAATCAAAACAGATCCACTAAATAAAAAATGGCCAACAAATAACTGAGGCTGTACAAATGTAATGATCTAAAGCTCATCCTTCTCGTGTCCTCCCATGTCCATCTCGTCGTACTCATCATCCTCGTCATCACCTCCATCCATCTCGTCATCCTCATCTCCTGGGCCAGGAGCAGCAGCGGCACGGGCAGCATCCTCCTCGGCCTTCATCTTGTCAAAGGCCTCCTTCTCGGCATCCTTGGAAGCACCCCAGGTGGCAGTGGCAAACTTCTCAGCCTCCTCGAAACTGTCTCCAACAAAGATGTTGTCAAAGATGGTGCCGGCCTTGACCTAGGTAGTTGGTGATGGAGGGCAGGGAGTGAATGACGTGATACTGTCCATAGATATAAATTAAATGCATAAATCCAAATTATATACAAAACGGGAGTAGACAAATTGGGGGACACCTATCCCTAAAAAACCTGAGGGGGGCTGACCTAGAACATGGCCCAAAATGGGCTTTAAATGCAGGAGGTGGCATGAAAAGTGCCTTGGAACATCTACTGGAATGCTTTTTACCGCCCCTCCAAGGGTAGCGACTTCAATACATCAGGCGTACTGCCGGACGAGCAAAAAGGGCGCGCCAAACGGGTGCGCCAAACGGATGCGCTAAGAAACCTAAGGGTTCACCCTACAAATTGCATTTGGACCGCACCAACTGACGTTTGCAAACGGCAGGCAGCTCAATAAACTCGCAAAGACAGTCATCTCTTCTCCGACTCGAAGCAAATTTCAGACAAGTTGTATTTTCAGCCACATCACCTCATCTTCCAGGTAGATTTAAGTCAAACTGCGCCCCGAACCACTTGACGTTTGAATTCAGCAGTCATCCCGAAGAAGACTGCCTAGTCACTGTCGAAGGGTGCACAGCCCCAGTTCACGTGGTAACGCGCGACTGTGTACCAAAGCGCGGTATACGAGACACACATTTCGCAAGAACAGCCACGAGGGCAGCAACAAGGTTCACGAGGGTAGCAACAAGGTTAGACACACCGCACACCTCACACCGCATACAAAACAACCCTACTTACAGGGGGGCTACCTATCCGGCCATCCCTATCCCCAGCCACCGATCCCCAGCCGATCCCTCGGTCCAATTGGTCCAATCCAACACAAGGGCGGTCACGCCCTTGTTATTCCATGTCACTGAACTGTGGGCCCATCGAGGTATTACCACAATGACCCTACCGGACCTAATCATGGTTTGTGAGGTATGAAGGTTTTTGGCTCTAAATGGCTCAAAATGGCGTAAATGGATTCACAACACAGTTTTTTGCCTCTATGATGCAGAGATCAAACTTGATACTGTTTTTACTGCATATTAATGAAATATAGCCCAAAGTAGGTAGATTTGTGGACACACATTTAAAAATCCCCTTTGATTTTCATATATAGCGGTCGTCTACATTCCCTCATAAACACAGCAAAAAGCTATAAGCCGCATCTATTTTGCGACCAGCTCCTCGGCCACTTGGCAGACCAATGCCCCATACACATATTACCATGTGATGCCTAATGGGAGCGTTTACGACAAATGGGGCGCACTGTACACTGATTTCATGCTTTTAGACACCCATGTTGCCCACCAAGATCAAGCTATACAGTTTGGGGCAGGACAGCTTGTTGAAGGCTTGTATACCTTCGTTAGGTGCCCCCCAAAATGCTGTCCAAAAATTGGACCGATCGGGCCATGCAGTTTCGAGATACAACAGGCAGAGCCAGTCAAAAGTACTAACATATATGCTACACAGCCAGATGGGCTTGCGCCAAGGTCCAAGGTTGGCAGTTGTGGTACAAGGTCGATTCCTAGCCCACAAACTCGGCGAAACAGGTCCTGACGGTGGATCGCCATGCTTCAGATAGGCCTTGTGGATAGTTGCAGCACGAAAGTAGGCTGCGCATCACTACGAAATCCACCGCAAGAGGGGATTCGTACTTTTCCAAGTACTGGGTCTTCGTCTCCTAGCTGTGCAAGCGGCTAGCAGCCATCAGAATTACTTAATATAACGAGTTTAGATAATTGCACGCCATGGAGCTCCTCGAAGCGCGCAGGGTAGCTCCAGGTCGAACTCAGTTTTTAGGCCCCCCTAGGACCCAACACGTCCAGCGAGAAAACTTGCGATCGCTAGGCGAATTGAATCCATTTTATGCATAAGGGGTTCAGATTACAATTATGTGCGCGTTTAGATTGATGCGATCGATGCGCATGCGTGACCTCAGCATAGTCCAGGTTTTCGAGACGTGCCGTGCCCTACCCCCCCCCCCCCCCTAATGGAAATACCCCTTTTTTGAAAAACTTAGATATGGATTCTGGGGGTTAACAATCTGTCCCACATAATGGCATCCCCAGAATTCCCCCCCCCCCCCCCCCCTAAATGAGGTGCTCAGGATGACCTGAAAATGTGTCATGATATCGCTATGATGCATGCCATTACAGCCCCATTATCAGGAAAAATCGATCGGTAGAAGGAGAAATTTGGAGGAGGCCTTGACACCTCCTGTACACAAGTGTGTTATTTATATAGGTATGTTCATAGTTTTGTACATTTGCACACGTAGTTTGAAACTATATCTACAACTTAAACAGTATATATAATTTCAAACCAGCCCCAGCTCAAAGGCGTCAAAGGAACACTCGTGCATTACTAACCTGCCACAGCTCAAAGCCAAGGAACTTGGTATCCTTGAACTGGTACAGAGTCTTGTCCTCAACAAAGTCGGGGTTGGGGATGTCGTCAGCTACCCAGATGCCCTTGTACTCGGGGTTCTCAATCTGGGGCTGCTTCCACGCGCCCTTGAACTCGGGGTTGGGGATGGTGGGGGCCTCCCATGTGCCTGCACGTGAGGTCAAGAGAGGTCAGGTGAGTAGGGGACGGCAAAATGATATCATATGATGGCAGCAGCCTGGATAGGCTAAATTTACCTGTCCAATATCACATGATGCAATTTGTATGATATCGCAAAAATTGCCTTCGGTCAACATCATATGATATGCCGGTCATTACAGATGATCAATGGACCAAGTGATATCAACCTAATAGGGCTTGTCTGTGCTACATTGCTAAAAGTTCGACTAGGTAGCAAGCACAGGAAGCTGTTGCTCGTAGCTGAAAATAAAAGCTATGCAGTCAATGTAACTTCAATTCAGGGGGGTAGCGATCATGTCAGCGCTTGTGAGAAATGAGAGGGATGTAAGAGCTATTAGTAGTGTACAAGCAAACAACAATGCTGCCTTACACGTCGCAAATGGCTCAGGTGTGATCTAGCCAGCATAAACGAAGGCTACCGTCAGGGAGGGTTCAGGTCGCCCAGATACGAGCGGCAGTGTGTGTGCGAATGCGTATCAGTGCGTGTCGTGCATTTGTACATTTGTGATCGTGTGTGTGTTGAAGATGCGTGTGTGTTGTGCTCATGTGTGGAAGTGTGCGTTTCTTCTTTGAGCTACTACAACTAACTGAAAATATATGACTTCCAGACCTCATAATCACAGAGGCTCAAATGCATCAGGGATGAAGTCCCGTCAAAAAGCGAACTATTAATCAGGAAAGCCTTCCAAATTCAAAATTTCAAAGAATGGTAGCGCTGGCGACAAATACACATGGGCGGACAAATAGACAAGTCCAGGATTGGTTATTTTTAAGTCTTGTCAATGCCATGGAATCATTGAAAGGAATGTGTGCACAGATTTAAGGCGGCAGCTCAAGGGAAGTCACTGCCGCCCTGATGGAGTGCCCAGGGTCTCCGGTGGATCAGTCTAGCATTCTGATAATAGGCACTTGCCGACTGAGAACAGCTCAGCGCCGCTGCCAGATGCATAAAAGACACAATGCATGTCTAGCAGGGGTTAACAGTCTTATTGCTTGCTTGTACACTGCTAATAGCTGATACATCCCCCACCCTCTCACCTACACTCACTCAATTACTACTGCCCTGAGGTTGAATCAGGGCAGTAGTAATTGAGTGAGTGTACGTGAGAAGGTGGGGGAAGTATCAGATATTAGTAGTGTGAAAGCAAACAATAAGAATATCTTACACGTCACAAATGGCTCAGGTGTGATCTAGCCAGCATAAACGAAGGCTACCATCAGGAGAGGGTTCAGGTCGCCCAGATTCGAGCGGCAGTGTGTGCGAATGTGTTCTAGTGTGTGTGTCAGTGCGTGTTGCGCACACATGTGATCCTGAGTGTGTTTTGGAGGTGTGAGTGTTGTGCACATGTGCGTGTGTCTGAAAGCTGCTATACATAGCTGGAAATATAAATATAACTTGTAGACCTCATAATCAAGGGGGGTCAAATGCAAAAGGCTTTAGGCCCTTCAGCCCCTTAACTAGTAATTCAGAAAGCCTTTTAGATGGTAGCGCTGGCGCACGCTTGCAACCAATAAATAAGACACGCAAGGCCAGGATTCGTTACTTGTAGGAACAGTCGATGACATAGGATGAAAGGAAGGAATGTGTGCGCAGATTTAAGGCGGCAGCTCAAGGGGAGTCACTGTCGCCCTGATGGAGTGCCCGGGGTCTCCGGTGGATCAGTCTAGCATTCTGTTAATAGGCACTTGCCGACTGAGAACAGCTGAGCGCCGCTGCCAGATGCATATAATACACAAGGCATGTCTAGCAGGTGTTAATTCACCGTAAGATGAGGCTGAATCAGTGCAGTAGTAACTGAGTGAGTGTACGTGAGAATGTGGGGGATGTATGAGCTATTAGTAGTGAACAAGCAAACAATAAGACTGCCTTACACGTCGCAAATGGCTCAGGTGTGATATAGCCAGCATAAACGAAGGCTACCGTCAGGAGAGGGTTCAGGTCGCCCAGATACGAGCGGCAAAATGTGCGGTGTGTGCGCATACGCGTGTGTGCGAACATGTGTGTGGAGATATATGTGCATGTGTCAGCAATTTTAGCGGGGATGTTATCAAATCCCTCAGCCAACCTCACACATCCACCTAGCTACCATGTGAATGCCTTACACAGCTACCGTATGAATGCCCTCCACAGGTACCATACCAAATAGCGATTCCCAAGTGCCTTTCCTAGCCACCATTGCGATTCCAAGATACTCCAGGATGGAAAATCAACTCACCGTCCTCCTCCTCATCCCAGTCCTCAGGCATGGTGGCGTCAGGGTCAGCAATGGTGGCGGGGACGTCGTCATATCCATCAGGCTTGACGACCTCGGGGTCATCAATCTTGGGACGCTCATCCCACTCCTTGGGCTTCACGGCCTTGGGGTCCTGAGTAGAAGAATTGGATCACAGGAGGGCTGGGATCAGGGCTTTTTGGGGGGTGAGATGGGTGGGGGAGGGGGGAGGGGGCTCGGTTGTTTTTGTGGTGATGGTGATGGTGGTGGGGAGGGGGGAGGGGGGGGGGGGGGTCTTTTCAAGGTCACCAATCTTGGGGCGCTCATCCCACTCCTCGGGGTTCACAGCCTTGGGGTCCTGAGTAGAAGAATCGGGTCACAGGAGGGCTATGATTAGGGCCTTTTTTTGGGGGGGGGGGGGGGGGGGGGTCTTCTAAGGGTCATCAATCTTGGGGCGCTCATCCCACTCCTCAGGCTTCAGGGCCTCGGGTTCCCGAGTAGAATAATTGGATGAATGGAGGGCTAGGATCAGGTATTTTTGGAGGGGGGGATGGGGAGGGGAGGGTGTAGGGGGGGAGGGGGCTCCTTTTTATGGGGGGGTGAAGGGGGGGGGGGGAGGGGTTCTTCAATAGTCACGTATGCCTGCTCGCTAAAAAATCGGGGTTGACGTCAGTCATATCTTAATTAGACATCAACTGAACTTCTCATCCAACTCTAATGAATTAGAGGAGTCAAAGGACCCACAGGGAGGTCCCTCCGCCTTTTTTCCCGCCTTTCTTTACCCTTGTAAGTTTTTTACTTATTTACATATCCTCACCCTTCATAAACCTCTGCACATATCCCTTGGAAAACTACCTGCCTGGATATTGATGGTTCGGAATCTCTTGGAATCTCACAGCGACCATCCCAACAATATTTTTGACCACTGGGTGAGATAACTTGTGGATGGCCAAGGAGATAGCTGCATGGAAAACAATCTTCAGATTTCAGCATGAGGCGATGACGCCGCGAGAAATTCCTCATCTCAGGTGGCAACGGATATATTTATTGTATGTTAGATAAGTTTGCATGGATGCAGCCGGCGTCTCCCTCACATGAAGAAGATTGCATAACGTACTGTGGATGGTTCTAAGATTCCAGGACATCCCAATGAACAACACACAGGGAGAAGCAGGCAATTTGTGCAAAGGTGAGAATGCAATGCGAGCCTGTCACATGCCTTTGCATGCAGGGCGGGGCGAGCAATTAGTGCCAATGGAGAAGGCAATGCATGTGTCACATACCGTATTTGTATTTTCAGCTATGTGCAGCTGCGGCAGCAGCAGCAAGTCCCTGGGTCAGCTACTAGGCTAAGCTCCAAGAATTTGACAGTTCTGGATAGCAAATTCTGTCAACTTCAAGACACCTTAGGTTCCATTAGCTTTCCCTGAATAGCGAGTCAGGGCAGCTACCTAGAAGCTTATTCTTTTAGCCAAAACGAAAAACGGTCACATACCTTGATGGTCTTGGGCATGAGCATCTCCCAGTCCTCCTCCAGGGATCCGTCAGCGACCTCCTTCAAGTCAATGTAGACCTGGACACAGAAGTACGATAGTGATCTCTGGGTACCAATGGACTGATCTTGTGATTTGACCCCGTGCAGCATTCAACAAGTATTGACCCCTGAGGCATTTGACACAGCAAAGAGACGTTCAAGCCTTGCATGGTCTGTGGCATGTAAAACAACAACAACAACACGCATGGCCACAAGATCCATGAGGCACCAACTCCTTATACCTTGTAGGACCAGGACAAGTATGTTGTGTGCCTAGTGCTTAGCCTGCCGCCTCATTACTGTGGGTACCGCACAGGGACTTGCGATTGAAATAAAGTGGGCAGCCCTGAGTTGGCTGAAAAATGTAACAGTTCAATTTGTACCTTGTAGGTGTTGTCAGGCTTCAGGACCAGGGTGTAAACATGGGTCAGGCGGTCAGACTCGGCCTTGATGTCCTTCTTGATCAGGTAGTTCTCTCCCTTGTAGGTCAAGATGACGTGCACCTTCTTGGTGTAGCCGCAGACATCAGGGCCAAACATGATGGAGTAGGGGGTCTCACCACCGAAGGCAGCCATGTCCGAAGCACTGCAATCCAGAGGATGGTTGAGAGTATCAGTAGGGCAGTGGTTGAGGGTATCAGTATGGCAAAAACATTCAGAGGGTCGTTGAGAGTATCAGTACGAGAGCATGGTTCAGGATATGGGCATGAGAGTACGAGTATGAGAGTATGGGTATGAGAGCAGGGTTGGCAGCCAGTACGGTTGTAACAAAACCCTTGGGTCATGAAGGGGTGAGAAGGAAGGGGGGGGGAGGCACAGGTGCATGGCACAGGTAGCATTTTACTAGGGAGTAGAGAGGGGCATAACATTCATCAATTACCTTGAAGCAGGGATCATCTTGATGTATCCACCACCACAGTCAATGTCCTGCTCGTGCTTGACAGAGTACTGCGAGGGAAGAATCGGATATGAATGTGAGCTTCACACTCGCTTCAACGGGCAGTACAACACATGATAAGAAACGCATTATCCATGGACAAGGCAAGGTACATCTCAGACTAGATCACAAGATCTGAGAATTGGATCATGGTGGTCAGTGAGGCTGGGTCAGGGAGTCAGGCGTGTCCTTCACCACGGAGAAGACGGGGCATGCATGTCGCCAATTTTTTCGATCTGGCAGGATTTGTATTGCAAGACCTTGTTCGATGTCAGGACAAGTTTGTGGCGTTAGGAGTCCTCAATCGGAAGGACTGAACAGAACGTCAATTATTATTATGAATGGTCGAGGCCGCCGATGCTGAGAGAGATCTTTACATACGCAGGAAGAGGGGACATAAATTCGAAAACTCTAGAAGTATCACTCTTCCCTCTTCTCTCTTCTCCCTTCTCCGGATCATTCCGTCGGTCCGTAGTAACGCTAGCTTCGAGTTCCCTGAAATAGGAAGAGCGACTTGCTGGAGCATCCCACCATGGCAGTGTGGCACGCACCTGCAGAACAAGATCCTTGCCGGTGTTGTCGAAAACCTCGGGCAGCTCGGCGTAAATGGAGAAGAATTTGGAGTCGGGACCAGTCTGGATACCCTTGTCGGCCTCCTCATTTCCGAAGAATTTCCCGGCAGACAGTGAGAACTCGCCTGCGGTTCCCTCGGACTTCTTCCAAGAGCTGTGGGTCCATCGGTCGGCCCAGCTGGCTGCATGACATAGCAGGGGCGAGCGCAAGAGAGAAATAAGTTAGATCTGGCACTCGGAGCATATACAGGAGAGGATCTACCAAACGATCTGAGACACAGGATCTGCGAGATCGACTCATGTGTCCCAACCGTTCAAAACTAGATGCTGAAAGGAAATGCTTACCGTCAAACTTCTCCTCGAAGTAGACAGTGGCGCTGGTGGTGCAGATGCTCGCCAAGGCCAGTGCGGCCAAGAACAGGTAGTTGGCCATTGCCAATGGTAAGTTCTAACAACGCTTGAATTAGAAGGATGCTATCGAAGGACGATCACATTTGGACGCTGCGCTATATTTTCTCGACCGAGGTTCGAATCGAGCTTGGTGGTTGGGTTAGTTGGCTTGGCTCGAGAGAAGTACACTAGCAATCCGCAGTCCTTAGACTGGGGCTTTCCCCTCGCCTGTGGTGTTTGAATTGGTGTTAAAAACATGGAATCGCTCCACCATCCGCCAGCTCGCTGCGCGGTTCACAATTCCTAAATCTCTACTGCCTTGGATTTGATTTCGGAACACGAAAGAACAGCTTCCAACCAAGTTACGACATACGAAATTCCCTCGCACACATGGGTGCTGGTGAGACAACACCAACTCCCATCAAGACCGTCAACGGAGTAAGAGATCTCAAGTGAATTTCCTGTTTCTAAGCACCCAGAGCTTTCGCCTGCCAACTCGTCCTAAATTACCACCAGCACTTTCACAAGTAGTTCTTCTGCTTTTGTTTACTGCTTGGATCAGATCACCAACAGCTTGTACCTGAATAGCCAGCTCGCTGAAGGGCAGGAGGTAGAGGTAATTGGCGAGGGATAAAGGCGGGTGAACATATATTTACACGCATGAGTGGATGGTTGCGGGCGTGGATGATGACTTGCCAGCCAGGAAATGTGTCAGTCAAAGCATGACTATTTAAGCACCTCTTGCTCGCATCCATGATGTACTGCAAGGAATGACATGATATCGAAATAACATCTTAGAGGCAGCGCTTTTATTTTCAACTACCAGCAGCAGCTTCTAGGCAACTCCCCTGCCAAGCTATTCAGCCAATCCTAATGCAGCATAGTGCACCTTGACGCTGATACAATTAGCTGTCCAGAACTGCTGAAATATTTGGGTGTAGTACAGTGGCTGGCTCAGGGGGGTGCCTAGAAGCGGTAAAGAAAAGCCCCTGGGGGCATCTGGAGTAGCAGAACACATATTTGGCATCTAGATATTCGCACTGCCATCTCTCTGGGATCTCAATTAATCAGCCCCATTCACTTTTGTTTCCTTTTCTGGCGAAGCTCTTAAATAGTCTCCAGTTGTCTCCTCCTGGCGACTCCTGATGTGCCTGTCAGCTGCGGGGTGAATTATTGCAGGATTCAGTATTTTATTCAGAAAGGAATGGGGATGGATGAATTTCGAAATGATGTAATGCCTACAAGAAACAGTACACAATTGGGTCCCCAGAGTAGGCAAACACAGTAAGTATGGTTGTGGGTGCCTGCTTTTGTTTTGCATTCTGGGGTTTGTTTGCATATGCTACCTGTTTGGTCGTGTTTCCCTTATCTTTCCATCCCACTATAAATAACCAACTCCTTGGATTTATAAATCAATCATAAACTGCCACAAGGGGCTTGATGGAGACAAAAACAAATTGTTAAAAAGGACTGCACCATATCGGCTCTAAAACCATGCATAAGACAAGAGTAAAATGATCAGTTGCTTTGGCCAGTAGTCCATGGATCAGGTCAGGAATAATACCCCCCCCCCCCCCCTACATGCACACGGTCAAAATATCTCCCCCTTTGCAACTGAACATCTCTTTCGCATGTCCCCTTCCCTACTCTAAATACTCCCCCCCCCCCCAACCCAACCCAACCCAACCCCCAGGACCTATATGGCCCCCTACTCCCCTAGATCTTCCTGCCCCCCATCCCCACCCATATGTACCGTATGCGCCTTAAGTATTGGCAAGATTAAGTATTGGCAAATGTCATTTCCCCTCTAAAAGTGGGTCTCAGAAAAGCATGGCAAAACTAACTTGGCAAAGGGGTCTAGGGATTTGACTGTCTCAAGCTCAGACTTGAAATCCAGTTGGCAAAGGGTGTTATTGTTATTGTTACATTTCCTTGTTACCTGTTCACCAAGTAGTCTGCCCAAGCTTGCTGTTAAACCATGTAACAATTCAAAGCAGGAGCATTTAACTTGCTAGGGCTTAGTAGCCAGACCGGTATATGGCTCCAGCCAGCCAAATTGGTGGCTGGAGCCATGTCACCAAGTTCAAGGTCAAGTACATGTTTACATAGTTGTCTGCCCAAGCTTGCTGAAAATAAAACCATGTAGCGATTCAAATCAGGAACATTTAACTTGCTATGGCTTAGTAGACGGCGTACCATGGTAACTGTAACTTGGCAAAGGCCAACTACCTGGAGTGGTCTCAAGCTTAATCCCTAATCCGGTTTGGCAAAGGGTCGTTTGCCAAACCGTTTGCCAATACTTAAGGCGCATACGGTATGTTGTTACAGTCCAGGGGTAGGCCAAATAGGCTAAATGGACTTGCCCAACCATGTAGGAAGGTGTAAAAAAGAAAAAGCACTGATGAACTGAACCCCAAACAATCGTTTTACTTATGGGGGCCCTGAGTTCGTGCTACAGTGATAATTTAATTCTACAATATAATTCTACAACCCATAGGTCGAAAATGAACTTGAACTTGATACATAGCTCAAGCCTTGGTGCTGTAGGCCATCTTTGACTTCAAACCAAACCAAAACAATAGCTTCATAATA
Source organism: Chlamydomonas sp. ICE-L (assembly GCA_013435795.1). Lineage (NCBI taxonomy): Eukaryota > Viridiplantae > Chlorophyta > Chlorophyceae > Chlamydomonadales > Chlamydomonadaceae > Chlamydomonas > Chlamydomonas sp. ICE-L. Next base: position 220,303 of record JACBWV010000108.1, read on the forward strand.
TAGCATGCGGAGTCTAGCTGCATGTTGAATTGCTGATCAGTGTTTTGACATGTGCACACAGCCTTGAAACGCTGATCAATATGCAGTAGCTCGAGAGCTTGAGCTCACCTATCACGAGTTTAAACACAATTCTGAACAGCTCTGCGACAGATGCTTTGGGAGATATACCAGGACAGTCATCCTTGCCATCTGATATTTCAATTGCTCCATCGGCAATGATCGGCTGCTCTTCTGCCTCTTGAAAGATCTCGATTTCAGCTGGGCGTGTTTCCGCTGTTGGAAGTTCTCCACCGAGGTCCGGATTCAATTGAGGTTGCATTGATACTGGAGTTGTTGTCGCCATGGAGCAGATTGGGAGTCTGGACTCTGGCAGCAGGCGAGCGCTGTAAAAACGCAAATAATTGTTGCACCCAGGAAGAGAAATTATACGCCACTAAGCGTTTATTTCTTCGTCCTGGCACTCACTGAAAGATGGGATGAGATGATAATTGGTAATCTGAACCACAGACGGGACTGCGCTAGCTAGCGTGTGCTCCCTGAAATAAGGCGTTGTCTGGTCCCAACAATGCTGGATGCTCCTGTGGGAAACCGAGCCAAGTATAGCGCTCAGTTAGTTGCTTTGTTCCAGGCTTTGTTCTCCTCATTCCGGACGATCAAAAACCTCAAAAATAACCCCGGTGTGTACTGCAACGTACAAATTGTTTATGAAAGCTCTACATTTATCCCCAGGGGCCTGTTTATCCCAGGTTTATCCCCCACCCAGTCTGACCCAGTCTCACCCAACGCCGACGGGCCCACAATACCTCTCTTGACTCTGGCCAGGAGATGGGCTCATGGCTTACTTAATCGTAAGCCCCGAAAGTGTAATGCAAATCTTCAAGAATTGAATTGAATACCGGTAGTTGCATGCTTTTTCAGCCAACTCTATCTGGGCTACCCACCGACTTCGAAGTCCAAGTTCTACCGTGCGACACCCATGGAAATCAGGGAGCATACTATGCCGAGTATTGAAATTGAAATTGAAATTGTTACATCCGTGTAGAACCGTTACTCACTGGACGTGAAGTTAAGGACACCATAGCGTAAGCCGGAGCTAGCTATAGTCACCGTAGGACCATCTCAGTAAAAAGAATTACCACCGATGCCTGACCGGCAGGCACCGTAGCCACATCATGCCAGTGCAGCTTAATACGGGGGGTTTTCACCCCGGTTGGGAAGCACCGGCACAATACAGCTGGTAAGACAAAACCTGAGAGGGGGGACGGTCTGTGTGCTAGTCCCCGGGTATCGACCCGGGGTGTGCTTCCATAAAGCGTCTGCACTGTAAAATACTATGGAAACTAGTAATGGTGTGAGAATGGACTGTGTCCGCCAGTTTGAGGGCACAGGATCTCTGAAGTCCAAGAATGGTCATAGAAGTCAAAAAAGAGGTAGGAATAGTACCAGTTGTACCAACGGTAATAACTTCATAGTGAACAAGGTATCCAGCCGATCGAAGGCCATTTACTAATTGAACATGCTGGGCATGTTTAGTAATAAACTTAGTAGCATGGTTAGTATCAGAGCAGTATCCAAGCTCAAGAACCCAGAGTTCTTTATCAGACATACAGGTAGGAGAGTCTATGTCAGGTAGGACGGCAAGATCAGGTCTCATCCTCTTCCAATCCGCTACAGTAATAGTGGAGGGGCGTAGCCAGTCAGGGAGACGTTTGCCCAGGACCCCCCTGGGGAGGTCCTCTTCCTTGCCAGCGTCCATGATCATTCTGCGAGATCCCAGGGCTCCTGTGCAAATGGCCATGTGGATGAGTCGCACTGCGGCGTCATGTCTCTTGATGTAGAGCCCCTTGAAAGTCCGGTGTGTGCAGCCCGCCAGGATGTGGCCCGCTCCGTCCTCACAGGTGTGGCAGATGGGGCATAGGGAGTTCGTGGGTGGGTGAGTGCTGGTAATATAAGGAAGTTTCCAGCGGAATGCAAGTTTACGGTTCCACAGTCTACCCCAGCGGGCTTTAAGGATGTGGAATTTAGTTTTATGCTGGATAAGGGTTGAGGTCCAAAATTTGTTACTTGCTTGAGGAAGTTGGTGGGTATCAGCTTGAAATCACTCCGGTAGAGTGGACAGTAGATTAAAGCAGCGGAACAGACGCACCAATCTATACACGGAGACAAGGATAACGTTACAGACACAGGAGACCCATAAAGGGGCACCTGTGGTGAAAGGAGGCGGTAGACAGGAACCTAACAGGGTACAGATCAGACCGGAGACGTAGGTGACAGGAAGCTGCCACTGAGTCATCTCAAGATGACTCAGTCCCACGGGAAGCTGGCTCAGGAGAGCCGATAGTTCTAAGGGAGTACATAAGTAGTCACCAAGTCATAAAACGCGTGAGAGCACCGCTATACATGCTGATACTCCACCTATGACACAGGTGACATACAATAGTACTACTCCACCTATGGCACTGGTGACATAGAACTATATGTAACAAATTAAAAAAAAAAAAAAAAAAAAAATCAAAGAACTCCGAAAAATAAAAATCGAGAGAAACTTCAAATGAAACCCGAAGGGTGTAAGGGAAGGTATGAAGCAAGGCAAAGAACCAAAATTTGCCAAGTGGATATAAGAGGACAACTAAATATCAAAGTCGGGTAACAACGGTATAGAAAACCCGATCCGGGAATAGGAACCTAATGCCAATCAATGATAACTTAAAGAAACTCTAAATGTAACCAAAAATTCCAGAATACATGTAACCAAAATTCTAGAATACATGTAACCAAAAAATTGGTTTAAGGAGAAGCAGTCATTCCAAACATGCGAATGAAACGCCAGAACACCATAGGATCAAGGGGCTTGGTGAAGGGGTCAGCACAGTTGTCCTTAGTGTTAACATAGGCAACATCCACCTGGCCATCCTCCACCAGCTCCTGGATATAGTGATGGATGACATCAATGTGCTTGTTGCGAGGGAGCAGCTGACAGTCATTGGCCCAGCTCAAGGACCCCAAGTTGTCACCCTGAATGGTGACCAGGTCACAAGGCAGCCCTAGATCAATTCTCAACTTTTTCAACCATTGCACCTCCCTGGCAGTCTGAGACAGGGCCTGATACTCAGCCTCACTGGAGCTAACAGCAACAGTGGGTTGCCTTTTGCTCATCCAGTTCACAAGGCAGCCTCCAGCGAGCACAGCATAGCCAGTCTGAGATCTCCTGTCAGACCCATCATCAGCAAAGGATGAGTCACTAAAGACAGTAAAAGAGAAACCAGGGCTGTGAGTGTAAGTGAGGCCCAGATGGGAATGTTCTCTCAAATACAAAAGCAAGCGCTTGGCTGCAGCCCACAGGGGGGCAGTGGGTTGAGCAGAAAACCTGGACAGGTAGCTAACAGCAAAAGAAATATCAGGCCTTGTGCAGGTAGCCAGGTACAGCAGAGCCCCCACAAGAGAGAGGTACTGGCTATTAGAGGCCAGAGGTTCTCCAGGAGGATCAGTGACAGTGCACTTGGACATGGGAACTGAAAACTTGGGCTTGGTAGCAGCAGTGAGACCAAACTGCTCCACCAGCTCAACAATGTAGGAGTGCTGGGAGAGGTCGATCTTAACACACCTGCCGTCAGAATCAAGTGTACAAGTCATGTCCAATGAAAGGAACTGGACAGGTACACCCATTTCCTTGACTTCCCACCCAGCTGCTTCCATAGCCTTGATCAGCAAGGCATACCTATGCAGCTCACTAAAAGCACAGATAAAGTCATCCACATAGGTCAGGACATAGCTCCACCCACCAGTAGAATCCCTCCTGAAATACAGAGCAGGTTCAGCTTTGCACATGGTAAAACCGTGGGCAACCAAAACCTGCTTTACATCTTTGCTCCAAGCCCTGGGTGCCTGCTTCAAACCATAAAGAGATTTAATCAGCTTACACACAAGGGGAACATTGTCAGGACCAAGTTCATGAAAGCCCTCAGGCTGGTAACAGAACAGGTCTAGACCAGGTTCCAGCTTGGCATTCAAGAATGCAGTCTTGATGTCCAGCTGCCTCACAAACATCTTCCTATGAGTGATGGCAGCAAGGAGCACACGAAGACCTGCTTTAGAGGAGACGGGGGCATATACATCATGGTAGTCCAGCCCAGGACGTTGCAGAAAACCACGAACTACAAAACGAGCTTTAAAACGCAAAGAACCATCAGCCTCATGTTTCTTGACAAATAACCATCTGCCAGATAGAATCCTCTGCCTAGGAGGCTGTGGAGTGAGGACCCAAGTGCCATGAGCATGGAGGGAGGCCATCTCATCCTTCATAGCCTGCAGCCAGAGATCTCTGTCAGGGTTGGTAGGTAACATTGCAGCTTTATAAGAGAGTTCAGTAGAGGTAGAAATAAAAGCCCCCACGTACAAGCAGTGTACTTGTACATGGGCAGCGGGGATATCAGCAGTATCAGCAGTAACCGGTAATAAAGCCCCCAGCGCAGCACTCATGCGTGGTTGAACAAGGCCGGCCTCCTTTGCCTCTAAATCGTCGAAGCCTGGGTACACTGGAACACCCCAGCCATACGCAGTATCTGACCCGGACCAGTGTTCGAGGTCATCACTCACATCATCTGTGACGGCCACATCGTCGCAATGCCTGGTCCGGTATAAACCACCAGGTATAGCAGGGGGTGAAGTGATCAACAACTCCCGCGAGCTATCCGAATAGGTGGACGGGGGGTGGCGACTAGTGGGCAGTGGACCTGTACTAGGTTCCACTATGACCCGAGGCTGTCCTAATCCTACGACTTCACCGACGAAACGTGGCGCAGAGGAAGGCCCGGCGACCCCCTGAGATTCGAATAAATTAGAGCTTGAAGGAACATCAGACTCCCCCTGGCCCAATGCCGCCGCACGCGATACAGCACCATCATTACCTGGCCTGGGACGCATCGTCATCCCATGACCAGTAAAGCGGTCAACAATCGGGGTTGGTAAAGGGCCCAGGACATTGTCAGTAGTATCAAGCCCTTTACCGATGATAGCGGCAGGGGTGCGAGAAAAATACTGAGATCCATCATAGGGAAAGAGCCCAGGGATACAGTTATAGCTAAACTGTTCATAGAAGAGCACATCACGACTCTCTACCACCTGGCGCAACTTCGGAACCCAAACAAAATAACCCTTACTCACCAGAGAATACCCAACCAGTCTACCAGATAACGCCCTTTCGTCAAGCTTATTGCGCTTCTTCCCATTCACTAAGGTAACATAGCATGGGCACCCGAACACGCGCAATAACGATACATCAGGTAGAACCCCAAAGAAAAACTCATAAGGAGTCTTGTCACCCTGATTAGGCAGCCGGTTGCGTAGGTAACACGCGGCGAGGAAGGCATAGGGCCAGAAGGACTTAGTGAGCTTAGACTCCAAGTGAATGCTCCTAGCTACGTTCTGAAGGACCCCATTGTACCGTTCCACAGTCGCATTCTGCTGAGCAGTGTAAGCCATGGACAATTCATGCACAGCACCAACCGATTCTAACCAATCCTCGAACCACTTCACTGTAAATTCCTTAGCCCTGTCAGACCTAAGACACTTGAAAACAAATCCATGCAGCTGAGTCATCCATCTGAGGATGGTAGTTTGAACTGCTAAGGGAGCTTCATCCCTGGTTCTCAAGCACAAGACCTCAGCATAGCCAGAGTATTGGTCAGTGAGACACAGAACATAAAACTCCCCACGCAAGCCCCAAATATTAAATGGCCCCATGATGTCCAAGTGAAGGCGTTGTAATGGGGCACGGATCCTAGTTTTGCTTTCTTTAGGAAAAGGGATACGTTTTCCCTTTGCCTTCTGACAAGCATCACATGGGATCTTAGACAGTCTTTGCACCTGTTGGAGAGTGAGGGGTAAGTTCTGAACCAAACCCTTCCTTACAAGGTTGTGCATGGCATCATAGCCAGGGTGACCCAGCCGCCTATGCCACAACCATTCAGGAGTGGTAGGGATCACAACTCCACCATCCTCATCAACATCAAGAGCAAAAGCTGGATAATCTTCAGCACCATACAAACGGCCACGAGGGGTGTGACAAGGCCTACATGCAAACTTGTACACACCATCACTGGAGGCAGGGAAAGACCACAGAACAGAAGAGCCCTGTGTGGCAGTACAACTAAGACTATCAAAAGAAATCTTGCAGTTGTGAGCATGGGCAACAGCATTTACTGACATGAGGTTCACCGGACAGTGTGGGATGTAGAGAACATTGGTTAAAGTGATTGGTGTTGGTAACCAATCACTACATAACACAATAGAACCCTGACCCACAGACCGTTGAACCACACCATCACCAAATTTAACTGCTGGCCCAGTCTCAGAAGCATGAAACACAGTGAACAAAGACATATCACCTGTGATTGACATCCCAGCTCCAGAATCAACATGCCAGACACCCTCAGACAGGCTCGGGCTGCAGACATTTGAAAATTTCGCAGTGCAAGAGAAAAGGACAGAGCGTACCTCCTATTTCTTGTCCAAAGCATACCCATCAATCTGAGCCTGCAAGGAGGCCAGCTGCCGCGGAGTAAGCACACCTGGAAGGGCCAAGGCCATGGGCACCGGATTGGTAACCGGTGCACCAGGCTTGGTCTTACGCAGGTGCGGATGCTTCGTGAAACAGCGATCCTCCGAGTGGGTCGTCTTGCTGAGGCATGGGCCCCAAGTGCAATCCAGACGTCGCTTGTTGGAACCAGAACCCTGAGAACCAGATCCCTGCCCACGCTGAAACGCAGCATTGGCAGGAACCTGGGGAGCGTCCCGGGACCAACCAGGATGCCTGGAGTCGGACCTGGGGAGAGCAATGTTCAAAATGTCGAGAGACCGATATGCCTCCAGACAAGACCAGTAATCTACAGTCTGTCTGTTAGCCAACATCATACCGTACTGGATCCGCAGCGATTCAAATCGGATCAAACGGATCCCATTCACAATGGTTTCCATGGCGTGGCGCTGAGTGACAGGATGTCCAGCACTGCGGAGGTCAGTGCACAGACTGCGAACCATGCGAAAGAAATCATCGACACGGTCAGAAGGGCCCATGTGCGCATTATGAAGTTCGATACGCATGAGAGGGACTCTAGAGGCAAGGGCATCAGACTGCGTCTTCCGGATATCCAAAAGGATATCCCGAGGGGTGGCAAAGTCCTGGTATACCTTGACCATATCGTCCTCCATGTTCGCGAGCATCATAGTTAAACACATGAACTCCTGACGTTCGAGAGGCAGTGCACTGAACCCGAACAGTGCAGGATCAAACCGAGACTCACCATGAATGAGGGTATTAGACCCAGCTCCAATCGCAGAAGGGACAGGAGCCAAGGACCTACGAATGTCCATGAAATACTCCGCAGCAAGACCAGCGTCAAGAGCGCGCTGGTCGTCTATGTTCCTAATCACAGGAATGGACCTCGCAACACTCATAAGCAGCTCGAAATCTGGGCTAACAGGACACAGAGGGACAGGCACTCGCACAAACTGATAACCAAGCTTCTCGTGATCACTACGCCTCGTACCACCAAAGGAAACACCATGATCTGGGGGATACAGAATCCCAGAAGTGACTGGACCAAGAAAAGAACGACACCTGGTACCAAGCTCAGAGAAAGCCATCACTCGGCGATGCCTCAGCTTCACACTAACATTTGCCATTGTAGCCTGCATATCCATCCGACCGTACAAAGAGCGGTTCAAGGACTCACCATCCCGTCGATCCTGGTTGATCAGGCGGTAGTCCCGCAAGTTCAAAGTCGGAGGAGATCCACCAGTGAGCAGATGCTCCCAAGATTCGCATGACCGCGTATATAGCATAGGAGGAGGGCCAGGGGCAGGAGGCAGCTCCACCGGCGGAGGCGGAGGGGGTTCCAGGGAGGCACCAGCAGCAGAGGTGCGTGCAGAGGAAACAGCAGCCTCGCGAGAGCGAGTGTGGTAGCCAGGGAGGCCACGCTCCATGGGGGCAGATGCAGAGGAAAAAGAAGCAAAGCCCTTCAAGAAAGTGAGCTTAGCCACCTCCGGGTAAGCCGGGGGAACAGGCTCAAAGGGAGGCGCCGACGAAGGCTGAGGCTGATACACAGGCGAAAGCTCTCGATTAGGCATCTGCTGATCAGCAGGCTCATACACCGGCGAAACAGCGGAAGTCTCAAAGACACGAGTGGCAGCAGCAGATGGGGTCACGCCACCGAAGTCAGCACTCGTAGCACTCTTCAAGTCCTCCTCATCATCAGTAGTAGTAGAGTAGTCTTCATCATAATTGAAAGGGACGAAAGGAGGCTGCGGGTCTGATGCACAACGGATGATCTGTGTCTGTACACAACACAGCTTCATCAGGACATCCTCAACATCAGAGGAAAGGCGTCGAACATTGAGAGAAGGAACCGTAAAGTTGGAGGATTGACCGGGGGGGGTTACTTCCTTGATGGCGGAAGGATCCTCCTCTCCGGCAGCAGAGGCCGCTGGCGCACAGTCGTCTAGCCAATCCAGAGGAACCTTCACCCCCGTTGGGAGGATTCGGTCGCATCCATTGCTCACAATGACACTGCGGATCCCACGAGCCCATGAAACACCATTAAGTTTGGTAAGTTTCACAAAGCCGGCAGGAGGCCCTCGCGGAAGTTGCATTATCAAAGCAGTGGTAGTGATGAGGAGCCCAGTAACCTATCAGCTTGAAATCACTCCGGTAGAGTGGACAGTAGATTAAAGCAGCGGAACAGACGCACCAATCTATACACGGAGACAAGGATAACGTTACAGACACAGGAGACCCATAAAGGGGCACCTGTGGTGAAAGGAGGCGGTAGACAGGAACCTAACAGGGTACAGATCAGACCGGAGACGTAGGTGACAGGAAGCTGCCACTGAGTCATCTCAAGATGACTCAGTCCCACGGGAAGCTGGCTCAGGAGAGCCGATAGTTCTAAGGGAGTACATAAGTAGTCACCAAGTCATAAAACGCGTGAGAGCACCGCTATACATGCTGATAGTGGGGGGTGTTATCAGCCCAGGTGGTTGCATAAATCCCTTTAAGAGGGTGTTGACCAAGGTGGCAGCTAGTGGGTAGGTTAGAGGTGATACCTTGTGTAAGGTTAGGTGCTAAAATTCTTGGGGGAATATCTCCCATGGGTGTACGAGGAGGTTGAACTGTAGGCCAGTAAACATTGTGGCGGGGGATTTCTCCAGTGTTATCAGTAAAATTAGTTGAGGTAGGGTGCTCAGCTGCCTTGCGTGCCAGAGTGTCTGCTCTGTCATTTCCAAGGATACCTGTGTGGGAACGGACTTTACAAAGGGTGGTGTGTGAGCCATGCAGGATGCGTTGAATGAGGTGTTTTTGAATTGATTGCAGTAATTCAGTATGAATGGAACGGGTTGTTGTGGTGGGGTCATGAATCATTTTTTTTATAAGTTGAAGAGAGCAGAGGCTGTCTGTATGAAGGGTAAGAGATTTGTCATAATCAATGTTGAGAAGGGCTTGGTGGATGGCTACCAGTTCTGCCCGGTTGTTAGTTTTGGTGGCCCCTATTCCCCCAGGGTTGATGGTGTAGCTTTGTCCTGCAGCCGGGACATACTGCAGCACCTATTTTGCTAGGGTGACCTGGTTTACCTTTTATTAGGCTACCATCTGTGTAGACCTGGAGGCCAGAGGAGGGGGTAGCAAGGTAAAAACAAGGGTGGGTGATGGTAAGAGGAGAGGGAGGAGGGTGTTGGTGGAGTGGAGGTTGCCAGGGATTTTTGGCAAGAGATTTAAGTTTCCGAGGGTAGGTGATGACAATGTCAGTGAAAGTAAGTGTGGGAGGTGGTGTGATAATAGAGGGCTCCCAGGATGAGGAGAGGCTTTGCATGTAGTATGTCCATTGGTCAATTAAATCTGGGAGTTTAGGAAAGTAAGTATACAGCTTAAACACTTTTTCAGATCAAGCGGGATGCAAGGGAGGGTGGGGGAGTTCAATATTTTTACACGAATGAACTTGAACTTTGTTACAGAGCTCCAGCCAGCAATTTGGCTGTTCGCCGTCTTTGGCAGTTTCCCCCTTTCATCTCCTTTGGACACTGCTTTATGTTTTAATTTTGCTGCAAGGTTGTGCTCATTAGTTGCAGGGAGTGAGGGGGGGGGGGGGGGGGGGGGGGGGGGGGGGGGGGGGGGGGGGGGGGAGAGGGGAGGGGCCCGGCCACAAGGTGTCACCAAACGATTTCAGCAGTTTTGGACAGCTGATTGTGTCAGTTTGAAGGTGCACTAGGCTGCGTCAGTTGTATACTTGACTGGCTGAATAGCCAGTCAAGTTCAAGTTGCGTCAGAGTTTTGAACCTGACCGGCTGAATACAGTAGCCAGCCAAGTTCAAGTTGCGTCAGAGTTTTGAAACTGGTTGCGGTACGTTCTTGCGCCCCAAGACGCAGATTTAGGAGCCTCAATGACGAGACCCCCGCCCTTGCCATGTTCCAAAACATCCGACCTGCCGTCTTGGAAGAGGTAGAGATCTTCCCTCCGCGCTGTCGTGTGGTAGTCCAAGCTCAGGCGCAGTCAACCCCCATCATAGTAACCATTCTTCATTATGTACATGGTGGATGCGAACGGTAGGGTTCCTTCAACCCCACGCCCCGTTGCAAGGCGTATGAAAGTTCAAAATTTACAGCTGCGCATGTACATATCTCGTGTGGCACATCCTCCAACTTAAAACTTGGACCCTTTTCCTCTTGCCTTTCATCTAGACCATACTACAACATCCTCCCTGTTTCGGTGCCCTACATCCATCATTACCTTACCAGGTTCAGAAGTTGGCTGACAAATTGGAAGGCAGTGAGAAGCCCAGCGTTGGCTGAAAAAACATGTAACAATCCAATCCAATCTAATCTTGGCATGTTCAGAACAAAAAGACCTCAGGCCAACAAAGACACAGGACTAACAAGAAAAACGTTTTAGACTGCAAGCTGCTTATTTGGGGGGGGCCTCTTGAAGACTGTTGGGGACCGTCGGCGCAGTGGGTGGGGGGCTTAGGACCTGGTAACCTGGCGATGTAGGCTGCAAGGGGGGTGGGGGGGCTTAGGCCACGGACACACCCTCGGGGATGGCGTTGTGGGCCTTGAGGACCTCGATGGCCTCATCAACCTTGTTCTTCAGGGCGTCTGTGCTCTCCAAAAGCATCAGAAGCTGGTGGAGATAGGGGGTGGGAGAGGGTTAGAATTAGGTGGTGGATGTGGTGGGGTGGTGGTGTTAGCGATGTTTGTGTTTGTCTTGGTGATGTTGTTTGTGGTAGTGCGGTGGGTGGGTGGGTGGTGGTGTAGTGCAACTGGTGTGTGTGTGTGTGTGGTGTGGTGGGTGCATCAGAGTTCGTTGATACGTGTGATGGGATAAGTTAATACAGAATGTGGGCGTCAAGAAACACCAATGTGGAATGCGGCCAGCTTTAACCCCTAAACTCTCTAACATAAACCATGGACCCTCCTCGGACTCATCTCGGAATTGTCCATGTTCAAGAAAACCTTGAACCTAAACCCCCAAACCCCTAAACCTCCTCGGAACTCATCTCGGCATTGTCCATTTCCAAGAAACCCTTGAACCTATACCCTTGAATCCCTAAACCTAAATCTCGAACCCCTGAACCTAAACCCCGAACCCTCCTCGGAACTCACCTCGGCATTGTCCATCTCCAAGAGCATGCCAGTGATCTTTCCAGAAAGCTCGGGCTGCATGGCAGACACAAGAGGGAACAGACGCTCTCCAATCATCTGCTTCTGAGACTCAGGGTCAGCTGCGGCCAACATGGCAGCGTTGAGGGGGGCGGGCACGCCGCCCTCCTCAGCAGCAGGGGCGGGCTGGCCGGGGGGGGGAGGGGGGGCGCCGGTGGCGGGACCGCCACGGCCAGGGCCGGCAGCACCACCACGACCGCGTCCAGCCCGTCCACCACGTCCTCCCTGGAAGCCCTGTGGCTCACCAGGCACACCCTGGCCCCTGCCACCACGACCTCCACGTCCACCACCCATGCCCCGCCCTCCTGGGCCGGGGACCATCATCTGGGGGCCGCGGCCGCCCTGGGGGCCATAGCCGGGGCCTCCGGGACCCATGATCATGCCCTGGGGGCCTCGCCCACGGCCACCGGGGCCGCCCATGCCAGGGAAGGGGGCACCCGGGTAGAAGCCGCCAGGTCCGCCAGGCTGTCCGGGGCCCATGCCACCGGGGCCGGCGGCGTAGAATGACATGGGGCCACCGAAGGGGCCCATAGCGGGACCCATGGGGCCCATGCCGGGACCGCCTTGGCGGGGGGCCATGGCCATCCTCTGGGCAGCGTGCTGCTCCAGCTGGGCCTTGCGCACCTCCTTGCGTTGGGCGAGGGCGACGTAGAGGGGCTTGCCTGAGGTGGGTTTGTTGGTGTGGGTTTGTTGGTGTGGGGGTGAGGTGGAAGTGTGGGGGCTGGGGGAGGTGGGGGTGGGGTAGGTGTTGGTGTGGTGTGAGTTTGTAGGGGGTTAAGTGGCCATGGCCATCCTCTGGGCAGCATGTTGCTTCAGCTGGCCATGCACTGGGCGAGGGAGACGTGGAGGGGCTTGCCTGTCGGGGGAGAGGGAGGTGGGTGGGTGTGGGTGTGAGGTGGATTTGTGTGAGGTGGGTGGGTGTGGGGGTGAGGTGGGTTTGTGTGAGGTGGGTGGGTGTGGGGCTCCAGTCGGAATTAGCATGTTACCAGCATCACAGGCAGGTCTGTGCCAACGGCACATGCAAGTCGCAGCTCTAGAGACTTATCCCTAAACATCTATCCGTTTATCTCGGTCACACTCCTCCTTGTGGCTGCTGTAGCAAAGCGGGGTATCCAGAATACATCCAACACATATCACTTTCACCAATCCGTTACTACCGTTAACAGGGAACCATGTAGGTGGTGGTGGTGGTGCAACTAGTGGTGGTGGTGGTGGGAAGACTTACCCCTGTACATCTTCCCGCTCATCTCGGTCCAGCTCATGTGGCCTCCTCGTGGCTGCTGTAGCAAACCAAGCCAAGCCAAAGCCAGACATCCTTTCAGTACACAACATACACCACTTCCACACATCTAGACGACTTACCCCTAAACATCTTTCCATTCATCTCAGAAACGGCGCGTGTGGCCTCCTCGTGGCTGCTGTAGCAAACCAAACCAAGCTAAGCTAAGCTCAAGCCAATGCCAGACACCCTTTCGGTACAGAACATACACCACTTCCACACATCTTGACATGCGGCCTCCTCGTAGCTGCTGTAGCAAACAAAGCCAAAGCCTTATCTTCTTTCAGTACAATACATTACTGTGTCATCACAGGCAATTCTTGGCCCATGACAAGCCTGCCACACAACATCCGGGTGGGAGTTACATATACCACTTCCACACATCTAGATCACTTACCCCTGGACATCTTTCTGTTCATCTCGGTCACTGCGCGTGTGCCCTCCTCGTGGCTGCTGTAGCAAACAAAGCCATACCAAGCTAAGCTAAGCCCAAGTCAAGCCAGAGCCAGACATCCTTTCAGTACAGAACATTTACCACTTCCACTCATCTAGAAAACTTACCCCTGAACATCTTTCCGTTCATCTCAGTCACAGCGCGTGTGGCCTCCTCGTGGCTGCTGTAGCAAACAAAGCCAAAGCCCTTGCTCTTAGTCTTGTCGTCCTTCATCACCTTGGCAGATGAGATGGTGCCGAAGGGTGTGAACTCGGCACGCAGCTGGTCGTCCTCAGTGTCGTCCGCCAAGTTCTTGACGTACAGGTTCATGCCCTGGTACTTGGCGATGCGCTCCTGGCGAACCTCGTCGAACTTCCTCTGGAGCAGAGACTACAGGGGAGATGGGAGGGAAGGGATGGGATGGGGTGGTGGGTGGAGGGGGTGGAGCTGGGTGCGTGTGGGGTGTATGGGATGGGTTGGGAGGTGTAGGGGGTAAGTTAAGTGACGTACAGGATCATGCCCTAGTACTAGGCGAAGCGCTCCTGGCGAACCTTGACGAACTTCTTCTGGAGCAGAGACTACTGGGGGAGGTGGGAGGGGAGGGGTGGGATGGGGGGAGGAAAGGGGTGGGGGATGTCGTGGTGGGGATCCACCTCTTAAGCTCTATCCACACACACAACCCAAGCTCCCCCCATCCTCGCATCTCCTCCTTGCCTTCCTCACGTCTCTACCTTCTTCCCGCCTCCCCCTTCCATTTCCACTTCCTTACCGTGCGCTCGGTCTTCTTCTGGGCTCGACCGGCATACAGAGGTCTTGCCATTGTGCTCCTTACCCTGCAGGGCAGTCACACACCTCTCGGCAGCTGCAAGAGGGTGGGGTGGGGGTGGCGTGAGATAGGAGGGGGGGGGGGGGGGGAGAGGGGGGAGGAGGGAAGGGAGGAGGGGAAGGGAGGAAGGAGGGAAGGGGGAGGAGGGAGGGGGGAGGGGGGAGGGAGGAGGGGGAAGGAGGGGAGGGGGGGAGGGAGGGAGGGAGAAGGGAGGAGGGAGGAGGGTAGGGAGGAGGAGGGGGTAGGAGGAGGGGAGGGAGGGGGTAGGGAGGGGGTAGGGAGGGGGTAGGGAGGAGGGAGGGAAGGAGGGGAGGGAGGGGGAAAGGAGAGGAGGGATGAGGGGTGGAGGTAGAGTGGGAGGGAGGAAGAGGAGTTTGTTCTGAGCTGCGTGATTGGTATGTCTTGAGTTGGTTGATTTGTTGTAGGTGGTAGAGGGCGGGGAGGCACTGCTTTCTTTTGTATTTTCTTTGAGTGTGTGTATATTTTCGTGTATCGTTCTTTTTTGTCGTTCTGCGTTGCTGGCTTTTTGCTTCCTCTCTTCTTCGCTTTCGGTCCTCCCGTTTTTTTGTTCCCTTCGGGGTCTTTTCTTATTCCTTTCTTCTTTGGTTTTCTCTCTCCTTTCGTATTCGGCGCGTTTTTCCTCCTTTTTTTTTTTTCTCTTCATGTCTTCCTGTCTTTCGACCCTTTACCTTTCTTTCTCCCTTTCCTTCTTTCCTCCTTTCCTTGTCTCTTTTCTTTCTTTTTTGTGTGTCCTTTGTGCCTTTAATTTTTTCTTGCATGTGTGGGTGTACTTATTGTTACCCTTGTCCACTCTAGGACCCCTTACTTCAAGGTTTACGAGTTATTCCAAAGCCCTGCCCGCCACCCTTTACGTCTCTTTCATGAATGTTTTGTGTTGTGTACCCTTGTAGGGGCGTTCAACATCAAAACGACCTCCCCCCAAAATCCCGAAATAATTATACGGTCAACACTGCACCACCTCCAAGAGACCTTGTGTACAAGGTGCTAACCTCATAGAATCGGGGAAAAATCGAACCAGTAGGGCGGTGACAGTTGGAGTTTGTTGGGGCGGTTGGTCCAGTCCTGTCTTGGAATTGAAGCTACCCTGAGTGTGTATCTAGGAGACTAGGACCCTTACCTTCAGATTTCCCGAAGTTAATGAATCCGAAGCCCTTGCTGCCACCCTTGTCGTCCTTCATGATGTTTGTGTGTACGCCTGTGTATCTAGGAACCTTACCTTCAGGGTTCGTGTGTCTAAATGTGTCTGTGCTTGTGCTTGTGCATGTGTGTGTTTGTGTGTGCAGCCTGTGTATCTAGGACCCGTACCTTCAGGGTTTCCAAAGTTGATGAATCCAAAGCCCTTGCTGCCACCCTTGTCGTCCTTCATGATGACACAGCTAGTGACGTCACCGAACTCAGACACAATCTTGTGGAGCTCCTCCGCTGAACCCCTCAGGTTTGGTTTCAGGTTTCTTTACAAACACGTTGCTGGTAGGTCCTCAGTCCGCTGCCGGCTGGGGCTGGTCAGTTGTTTTGGTAAGATGTTGGTGTTGGTAAGAATTTGTTTAAGTGCCTGGTGGTTGGTATGGGGTTGGTAGATGTTGGTTTGTTGTAGAAATTTGTTTCAAGGTGCGGGGTGGGTATTGGGGTTTTGGTAGACCTGCCTAAATTGTTGCCTTGAGATGTGGCCAACAATTCGACCCATTTTCAAACAACTTCAATCGCTGCAAAAAAAAAAGCCAACGTGACCGCTGCCAAAAGACCACTTTATAAAATATTTTAAAATCCACTTCAACCGCTCACCTGTCAGTGCGCTGCAGGAAGGGGCCCAAAAAGTAAGACCAAGGTACCGTGTCCCTCAATCATATCCTTAAACACAACTGGCCGAGTGGTGTGTGTGTTGTGTGTGGGGGGGGGGGGGGGGGGGGGGGGGGGTGTTTGCGTTTGGTATTTGTGCCGTTTTGTGTGTAAGTTTGTTGGTTGTTTGTGATGGTGGTGGTGGGTGTTAGCGATGTAAAGACGTCCTTGTCTTACTCATCCGCCGTTAACTGCAGAGTGGGTGGTGGTGTTTTGTTTTGTGCTGTTTGTGGTGTTTTTTTTTGTGTGCCGTGGGTATTTGGCTTGGTGTGTGTATTGCTTGGTGGTGTTCTTTGCCCCGTGGTGTTTTTTTTGTGTGTGGTTTGTTGTTTTATGTTTGTGTGGACGGGGGGAGTGGGGAATTGACTACTTTGGGCGAAAGGTCCAAGCTGAGCAGGTTTTCATCACACCACCCATCTCTAAAGTGCACAAGCCATAGCCCTTGGGCGTGTGAAGTGTGTTTGTATAGTGGCTCGCTCAATATGTTCACAAAATCTAGAAATTGTTGTGAACCATATTGTAGTGTTTATACAAAAACTTTAAAAAAAAAACAGTTTTAGCCTTATTTTTTTTCCTCGTCTGTTCTTCTTTTGTGTTTTTTGCTGCCAACATGATTAGTGCCGATGAGGGCAGTCTGTGTGTAGGGGAGTTCCTTGTGGTGAGGTGTGGTGGGCGGGGGGGTGTGGGTGGGGGGGGGATATATAGGGCTGGGAGGGCGCAAACGAGCGAGGGTTTACTTGGTGAATTAGGGCCGAAGGAGGTGGGATTGTTCTCTGTGAGGATGGACGGGGGGGACTGAGAGCATCTTCCAGTGCAAAAAAAATGAGTGGCACATTTGATTGTGAGTGTATGTGTGGTGGCATGTGAGTTATTGGGTCGTGACAGCGTCTGTTGTGTGTGCGTGCGTGTGTGTGGTTGTGGTGCGTGTGGGGGGGGGGGGGGGGGCACAGGGAACAGGGAACGGGGATTTACCTTGTGATGGCCGTGAGCACGTCTTAATCAGCTTATAGTGCACATAGCAGGGGCCCTTTGATTGTGAGAGTGTGTATGTGAGCGTGGGGTTGTATGATGCATGTGTGTGTGTGTGTGTGCGTGTGCGTGGGGGGGGGGGGGGGGGGGGGGGGTATAGAATGGGATGGGGTTTTACCTTGGTGATGGCC
The DNA here is from genome assembly GCA_013435795.1 of Chlamydomonas sp. ICE-L. Lineage (NCBI taxonomy): Eukaryota > Viridiplantae > Chlorophyta > Chlorophyceae > Chlamydomonadales > Chlamydomonadaceae > Chlamydomonas > Chlamydomonas sp. ICE-L. The sequence goes on from JACBWV010000108.1 coordinate 237,568, forward strand.
AGCTGGGCAGCCTCGTCAGTCTCGAAGTGCACAAATCCGTAGCCCTTGGATTGGCCAGAGAGATCGGTGGCTACGCGGCAGGACAGGATACGTCCAAAGGCAGAGAAGGTGTCGTGGAGGGACTTGTTGTCAATGCTCTTGTCCAGGTTCTGCAATCACAATCACATTCAATTTCAGGTTATTCCAGGCTTTTCTGCAATAATAAGTACATGCTATGTCAGGCTATTCTGCAATCACAGTCACAGGCTTTTTCATGTTTTTTAGCTATTCTGCGATCACGATCACTATCACATGCTATTTCAGCCTATTCCAAGCTATTCTGCAATCAAAATCACTATCACATGCTATATCAGGTTATTTCAAGCTATTCTGCGATCACAAACATTTAGGGGGGAGGCGTTTACACCAAACAGACATAGGGAGGCTCTTCTGCAATCACCATCACCATCACAGGCTTTTCATGTTTTGTAAGGCTCTTCCGCAATCACCATCACCATCACAGGCTTTTCATGTTTTGTAAGGCTCTTCCGCAATCACACATCACAATTCCACAGCTTTCAGTTTTGTAGGCCTCTTCCGCAATCCATCCATTCACAGGATTTTTCATGTTTTGTAAGGCTCTTCTGCAATCACCATCCCAGGCGTTTCCATGTTGTTTTCAGGCTACTATGCAACCACAATCACAGGCGTAGGGTGTAACCAGTGCTGTCTGGGTGGATAACATGATGGAAGGCAGGGTGAGGCCACCCACCCCCCTCCCCCACCCGCCTTCTAAACCCACCCACGGTGACCCCCCCACACACACCCTCACCCCACCTTGATGAGATGTTGCCAAGGCACCAACCCAAGTGATCAACCACCACCTCCCTCCCCCACCCACACCCACCCCCCCACCTCTCAACCCACCCACGGTGACCCCCCCCCCCCCCCACACACACACACAAACACACACTCTCAACCACCTTTGTGATGATGTTGCTAGGCAAACCACCCAGGTGATAACCCCCCCACACCCCCCACCTCCCATACCCCCAAACACCCTCTCACCCCACCCACAGTGACCCCCCACACACACCACCCCACCCTCACCCACCTTGATGAAGATGTTGCAAGGCCACCCACCCAAGGTGATCCCACCCCACCTCCCCTCCCCTCACCCCCACCCGCCCTCTCACCCACCCACGGTGACCCCTCCCCACCCCCCACACCCACACACCCTCAACCCACACACACACCCTCAACCCACCTTGATGAAGATGTTGCCAAGGCCACCCACCCAAGGTGACCCCCCCACCCACCTGCCCTCTCAACCCCCCCATGGTCCACACCACGCACAACTCCACCAAGGTCCCCCCCCCCCCCCCCCCCCCCTCCCCCCCCCTACACACACACACTCTCAACTCACCCAAGGTCCCTCCACCCCACCCTCCACCCCACCTTGATGAAGATGTTACCCAGACCACCCACACAAGGTGACCCCCCCCATCCCCCCACCCCACCCCCCCTTCACACACACACAAGCCCTCTAAAATCACCCAAGGTGACCCCACCCACCCACCCACCCACCAACCACCACTCACACCCGCCCACTCACACTCCCCACACACCCACTCCAAGCCACCTAAGGTCCCTCCCCCAACCCTCAACCCACCTTGATGAAGATGTTGCCCCAGACCACCCACACAAGGTGACCCCCCCCCCACCACCACCCACCACCACCAACACTCACACCCGCCCACTCACACTCCCCACACACCCACTCAAGCCACCTAAGGTCCCTCCCCCACCCTCAACCCACCTTGATGAAGATGTTGCCCAGACCACCCACACAAGGTGACCCCCCCCCCACACCAACCACCACCACACCACCACCACTCACACCCCGCCAACTCACCACACACCCCACGCCCCCACTCTAGCCACCCAAGGGTCCCTCCCCCACCCTCAACCCACCTTGATGAAGATGTGCCCAGATCATCCACCGATGGGGACCCCCCACCCCCGCCCCCCTCTCAACCCCCGCAAGCCCACCTGCAAGCCCCCCCCATGCACACCCTAAAACACACACCCTCTTCTCAACCCACCTTGATGAAGATGTTGCCCAGACCAGACTTCCTAAAGGAAGGGTCGCGGTGAGACCACATGATGCGCACGGGCTTGCCGTTGATGGGCGTGTAGTTTCAGGGAGTCCAAAGCCCTTTCAGCTGCAAGGTGGATTGAGGGGGGGGGGGGGGGGGGGGGGGGGGGGGGGGTTCAGGGACAGTGTGGTACACGCACGAATACACACACGCACGAATACATGCACGCACAAATACACGCACACGAAAACACTGGCATACATAAACACACTTTCTCATACACTCAAATACACACACTCTCTCACGCACACATACACACACGCATACACAAACACACTTACTATCACAGACACACACACACGAATACACGCACACTTGAACACACACTCACAAATTGTCACACACAAACGAACACCCACTCTCTCTTGCACATACACACACACACAATAACATACATGCACAGACGCACACACATGAATACACACATACACGCACACTCACTCACATGATTACACTCTCACACACACACACTTCCACACAGACGCACACACACAATTCCACCTCCATATCCATATCAACCTCCACCTAAAGACCACACACACCTCTCCAACCCATACCCCACCCCCCTAAAATCACCAGCCTGAGTACTCAGGCCTGAGTTGTAGGCATAGCCCCTAGAGCAAAAAGAAATGGTACCACACACACACACAATTCGATGACATATCCATTTCCACCTCCACATAAAGACCACAGACACGTCCCCAACCCATACCCCACCCCCCTAAACTCATCAGCCTGAGTACTCAGGCCTGAGTTGTAGGTCACGTAGGCATAGCACCTAGAGCGACGGGAAATGGCACCACACACACACAATTCCACCTCCATATCCATATCAACCTCCAACTAACAAGTTCGATGCAGCGTCGCCTGCGACGCTAAAAATTGGCGGAGAGTGATCGCGACCGGGCAACAGGTGGCAAGGGAAGCGAGTTAGTTACAGGACCGTTGGCTGACGTGTCGGGCTTCATCTCGGTCAGACAGATGGATGGATGGATGGTCGGTCGACCGGACAAATGGGTAACACTGGGGGCTCCCGCCCCCCAGAAGGGGGGGCTCCACCTAAAGACCGCATACACGTCTCCAAGCCATACCCGACCCCCCTAAACTCACCAGCCTGAGTATCCAGGGAGGAGTTGTAGATCACATAGGGATAGCCCAGAGAGCGACGGGTAACGGCACCACGCACACACACACACAATTCCCCTGACATACCATTTCCAACTCCACCCTTAGACCCACACCAACACCTCAACACCCCTACACTCACCAGCCTGAGTATCCAGGGAGGAGTTGTAGATCACATAGGCATAGCCCAGAGAGCAACAGGGCACCACACACACACAAACACACGCGCACACAGTTCAACCGACATATCCATTTCCAGCTCCACCCTTAGACCCACACCAACACCTCAACACCCCTCCACTCACCAGCCTGAGTATCCAGGGAAGAGTTGTAGTTCACATAGGCATAGCCCAGAGAGCGACGGGTGACGGCATCACGGCACACTCGGATAGAGGCCACGGGACCGACCTGGGGACATGGGTGGGTGCGTGTGGGGGTGAGTGTGTGGGTGTGTGGGTGGGGGTGAGTGTGTGGGTGTGTGGTGGTGGGGGGGGAGTGTGTGGGTGTGGGTGAGTGGGTGTGTGCGTAACAGTATCACGGCACACTCAGATAGAGGCAACAGGGCCAACCTGGGGACATGGGTGTGTGGGTGTGGTGGGGGTGAGTGTGTGGGTGGGGGTGAGTGTGTCGGTGGGGATGAGTATGTGGGTGGGGGTGAGTGTGCGGGTGGGGGTGAGTGTGTGGGTGGGGGTGGAGTGTGCGGTGTGGGGGTGGTGAGTGTGTGGGTGGGGGTGAGTGTGTGGTGGGGTTTGAGTGTGCGGGTGGGGGTGAGTGTGTGGGTGGGGGGTGAGTGTGTGTGTGGTGGTGGTGGGTGGGGGGAGTGTGTGGGGGAGTGGGGTGAGTGGGTGTGTGGGTAACAGTATCACGGCACACTCGGATAGAGGCAACAGGGCCAACCTGGAGACATGGGAGTGGGTAAGTGTGTGGGGGGTGAGTGTGTGGGTAGGGGTGAGGGGGGGGTATAGGGATGGGGGTATAGGGGGGGGGGAGTGTGTGGTTGGGGGTGAATGTGTGGGTGTGGGTGACAGCATCATGGTACACTCGGACAGAGGCAACAGGGCCAACCTGGGAGTGTGTGTTTGTGTGAGTATGTGTGTATGTGTATTCGTGTGTGTGTATGTGTGTGTGTGCATGTGTGTGTGGGTATGTGTGTGCATGTGTGTATTCGTGTGTGTGTTAGTGTGCATGTGTGTATGTGTGTATGAGCGTGTGTGTATTCCTGTATATGAATATTTGTGTGCATGTGTGTATGTGTGCACTCGCGTGTGTGTTCGTGTGTATTAGTGTTTGTATTTGTGTGTGTATGTGTATCTGCATGTGTGTATGAGTATTTGTACGTGCGTGTGTGTATGTGTGTTTAATGTGTGTGTATGAATGTGTGTGCTTGTGTGTATGTGTGTATTTGTGTGTGTATTATAGTGTGTGTATTTGTGTGTGTATTAGTGTGTGTGTATTAGTGTGTGGGTAGGAATGTGTGTGTTTGTGTGCATGTGTGTATTTGTGTGTGTATTAGTGTGTGTGTGTATTTGTGTGTGAGTATAATGTGTGTGTGTGTGTGTATTTGTGTGTGTGGGTATTTGTGTGTGTGTGTGTGTGTGTTTGTGTGTGTGTAGTTTATCATTAGGACGCAGCTGGCTTTAATGCTTCTTTGCCCCCAATGCCTTATTTGGGGGAATGGTTGGAAGACCCCCCTCTCAGATGTTGTGGAGCGTGCTTGTCTTGGGTCAAGTAAGGCATGTCTATGACGGTGGCGGTGTTGCTTTGCAGATCGCAACAATAGAATAGTAACCAGGTACCAAGCAGGGTAATTCAAAGCGCGCGCTTTTGCGCATTTGAGCGCTGACTTTTTGACCCCCTCTGCGCTCTAAACGCAGTTTTGTACAACCCCTTTGTGGGCGCTGCAAGCAATTTTTGCGCTTTTTGCACTACAAAGCGCAGTTTTTTTGTTTTCAAGTGCGCTAAAGCGCTGGCCAATTTGGCCGTTTGAAGTACCTTGGTACCAAGTCTATGTAAATATAAAAAGAAAGAAAGAAAGAAAGATAGAAAGAAATAGTGTTATCTACGCCCACCTGCATATGCTACACAGCACACCAAGACTACCTCCCAATCAGTAGAACACAGACAATTACGCAACATGTTGCACACAAGGCACTAACATCTTCTCCACCCGCTACTGAGGGCCGTCCAGCTTAACCACCAGGGCACCAACCACCACCACCCCCATATGTTACACAACACACCAAGGCTACTTCCAATTAAGGAGAACACAGACAATTACGCTACATATTGCACACAAGGCACTAACACCTTCTCCACACGCTACTGGGGGCTGTCCAGCACAATTACCAGGACACCAACCACCACCACCTCCATATGATATACAACACACCAAAACTACTTCCAATTAAGCAGAACACAGACAATGGTGCTACGTATTGCACACTAGGCACTAATGTCTTCTCTAGTCCCTACCCCTCTAGTCTGCTGTCCAGCACAACTATCACCACCACCACCTCCATACTCTATCAAATACGCCATAAACACACCACGACAGGCTACAACTCAGCGACTCTGCACAACAATGAGCGATCCTTTGATCACGTACCGCCCACTAAAAACGGTTACCAACCGTTGGAGTTAGGTTAGCATCGGCGGAAATTCGGTACCTGAGAGAAGAGCTCGAACAGCTGAGCCTCGGTCACGTCCCTCTCCAGGTCTCCAACGTAAAGAGAGCTGTTGATGAGAGGAGCAGGAGTAGCAGCGACAGGTGCAGCAGCAGTAGCAGCGGAGGGGTCAGCCCCCACGGCGGCAGCAACACTCACATCAGCGGCAGTCATGTTGTCGCGATTTAATTTGCTGGTAAAGGCGAAATTTGCTGGTTACGACGCTTGCTTGTTGGCGACGAGAAAATTACTCGCAACAGTGGCCCGAACTTGAGCTAAGTTGCTGCTGCTTTTTGCTGATGCTGCTTTGCCGTGCGATGCTCAGCTCTGTATATCCCGTCTGAAGGAAGATACAGGATAGCTTGCAACTCACGAATGAGATTAGGCAAGTGGAAAAGGAACTAGCCAGAGCATTGCCGCCTGAAGTGGAGGGGTGTTCTGTGTTTGGGGTATGGGGGTCCGGCAGCATCGCCCTGCCTAGCTGGCAGTCATCTCAACCGATTCAACCGACGGCTGATGCATCGGAGGGCGGAGGTGGCATCCACCACCACCCAGTGGCAGGGCCCCCGGGTGGTGGTGGTCAACTGGTCATAGGGGAGGGGTGACACGAGAGAGGGGGGGGGGGGGGGGGGGGGGGGGGGGCTAGGATTCCGACCCGTACTCGGGCAGGAAACGAATCCGTCCTTAGAACCCCCCAAGATGCGCTGAAGAGCCCGAGCGATTGCGCTGCGCGGACATCGAGATCGCTCCGCCACCTGCTCATCATCGTGCTGTTCTGTTCGGCCCAGAATGTGTGGTTTCTGAAAAACTGCTCGGACGACCTCTGTCCGGCAGTGAGCCTCAGCCCTGCTGAGGCTGCCTCGTCTACCTGAGAAACCCTCCCATCCATGTGCGAAGACATCGCCTGTGAAAATCCGGACTTATTCATACAAAAATCAAACGAGGGGTTGTCTGAGGCTCCTGCCTAGAGCCAACGCAGATTTTGCGCATCGGGAAGTAACGGGAAGAAGCATCAGGGGCCGATACGCGTTCGATGGCCACTTTCAGACTGAAGCCAAAAGGGGCGAGTCCTAGGCAGCGTCGCTTGCAACGCGGGAAATTGGCGAATAGTGTTGGCTTCGACGGAACGACAGGTGGCAGCGGAATGGAGAGAGGACCGAAGCCAGTTAGTTACGAGACAGTTGGCTGGCGTGTCAGGACTTCGTCTCGGGGGGCGGCCGTACGCGTACGCGAACGCACAGACGGGCAAATCAATCAGAAGGCCGGGGGGTGAGTTTCTGGGAGGAATGGAGTCGAAAGCGACGAAGTTTTGTTTTCAACACCGAAGCTCGCAGGAAGCTGTTCCGATCGCACCGGCTGCGGCTGTTGAAGTCGTATGATGCCGTGCACGGATCGAAATCCTAGCCGTAGTCCCCCCCTCTCGTGTCACCTCTCCCCTCTGATGGTGGTGTAGGATCCTTCGCCTGCGTCCGTGCGAACCAGGGTGTGAACTTCCCATCTGAAGTCTGATCAGTAGAGAGGGGTCCTGTATCTGGTGCAGAGCTTCCGCCAGTTCTCAAATGGTTTGAATTCGGTTGGGATTTGCCTAGGAGCCACCTCGGAGTTGGTTGGTATTACGGTAGGTTTAATAGGTTTGAGACCGAGAGAGCGGCCAGATTATCTGATTCGGCCATCACACAGGCATCAGTCGCTGATTTTTGCTCGTCCGGCAGCCTGGCTGTTGGTGGTATGACCTGAAAGATATGAAATGGGGAAGAATGAACGGAAGACACTCAGATATGACAAATGAGCTACGATGATGCGGTGAGAAGGTAATTACTGAGAAGGGATGAGTATTTCTTATATAGTGGTTGACGGTAGAAGAGTGGTCGAAGATGAAATGCATATTATAGTGTCCGTTATCCGCCGATGACAGAATACCGGTAGTCGCTTTGAGAAAATTGTGGATAAAGACTCCAGCATGAAGTTGGTAATTAATCCTGGTTTCCATCCTTTGAAGGATGGAAATACTTTACAATTTATAAAAAAATGCGGTGAGAATCACACAGTTAAATAATAATCGCAGATGAGATGCTGATTTAAATACATAAATATAATCTCAATAAATATATTGTATAATTAAATGATGACTGTAGCACGAACTCAGGGGCCCAGTCGGTAAAATGATTGTTTGGGGTTCAGTTCATCAATGCCTTTTCTTTTTTAGCCCTTCCTATAATCCTATCACGGTTGGGCAACTCCCTTTTACCTATTTGGTGTCCCCCTAGACTGCAACATACATACATGCATACAGATACGTATACTCACCAGTATGTTGTGAAAGATATGAAATACGTAACCATGTCTGGAAGGAACTCTAGGCATGGCAGACCGACTCACACTGCATCGGTATAAGTCAGGCCTAGATTTCTTCAGCGCTCCTCCGACTTCTTGTCGGTTGACAGACCAGAGCAGGGGACCCCTGGACAAGAGGGACAGGGCGGTAGAGTGGGTCTCGCAGAAGGAGAACTTACCCAACACCTGCTCACACAAGCCCAGGTGGACATTGAGTGCTGTGCACATAGGAGAGCTTATCCAGACAGTCAGATAATCGCAGGGAGGCCTCGCACACGGAGGGCTTCCACAAAAGAAGAATCGCTTCATGCGAAAGAACACAGGGAGGTATTACACAAACAAAGAATCGCTCCACACGAGAATCCTGCAGCTGCTATGCTGAAGGAGAAGTCGGATGGAGACGGGAGCGAGCAGAGCATACCTCGTTCCCAGCGCTAGGTTGATTATTGTTACAGAAAAGGAATAGCACAACGTGATGCATTACGTTGTACAAGGTAACACACACTTAGATACTCAATCTTCGGAAAACATTCACCCAGGCAGACACAGGGTTGGGAAAACATTCACGGGCCCGTAGCCATTTCCTGGCACGGCCATTGGCGCCTCAGTATAGCTAACGCCAACATGTGGCTTGAAGCATACCTACCGTCAACATGCTCCACGGGGGGCAGCAAGCACGAAGGCACCATGCGCAGTGTTATCGTCAAAAGGAGACCATGACCTGTTGATGGTACAAACTGAGGGCCGGGAGACGAGGCAGGAGACAGAGCAACCGACTTGCAATTGCCGTGAGAAGGTACACTGACATAAATGGCTCAATCACGCAGTCGGGCTTTAAAAGCTTGCGCGCTATTTAGTACCCTGACACCAGCTCGTGCTTGGGCTGTTAGTGCCAACTAGACAGTAAGCAATGAGCGCACAGAGTGACTTTATTAGTGTAACTATTTAGTGTAACAATTCAGCAGTTTCTCGACAACAATGTAATGTAATGTAATGTAATGTAACAGTTACTTTCGAGGCGTGAAAGGAATCACCGGAATTTGGCCCGTTCCTGATACAGTTCACCATGAGTAGATCCCGATCCAGTTCACCATGAGTAGATGAACATCTAGGCTCGCTTGATTAGTGATGATCGAAGCAAGAACAAACTCGCAACCTGAGAACCTAGACATTTCCGACCGCAGCCTGCATATTTTATGGAGTATGCATTGACGATTATGTGATATGCTATGGCACATATATAGCCATGGCATAGAGTGATACATGGAGCCGTGTGGCCGGCAGGGTAACTACCTGCCGTATCCTAGGCCAGTGCCAGCTATGGATCCTAGGCCAGTGCCAGCTATGGATCCTAGGCCGGTGCCAGCTATGGCTACAGACCGGTAGCCGCCTGTTAAGCCATGAGGCTGGAACCTAACCTGGCCTACCATCGGCTGTGGAGAGCCAGTGCCAGCTATGGCTACGGACCGGTAGCCGCCCGTTAAGCCATGAGGCTGGAACCTAACCTGGCCTACCATCGGCTGCGGAGAGCCAGTGCCAGCTATGGATCCTAGGCCGGTGCCAGCTAGGCTACGGACCGGTAGCCGCCCGTTAAGCATGAGGCTGGAACCTAACCTGGCCCTACCATCGGCCTGCGGAGAGCAGTGCCAGCAATGGATCCTAGGCCGGTGCCAGCTATGGCTACGGACCGGTAGCCGCCCGTTAAGCCATGAGGCTGGAACCTAACCTGGCCCACCATCGGCTACGCGGAGAGCCAGTGCCAGCTATGGATCCTAGGCCGGTGCCAGCTATGGCTACGGACCGGTAGCCCGCCGTTAAGCCATGAGCTGGAACCTAACCTGGCCTACCATCGGCTGCGGAGAGCCAGTGCCAGCTATGGATCCTAGGCCGGTGCCAGCTATGGCTACGGACCGGTAGCCCCCCGTTAAGCCATGAGGCTGGAACCTAACCTGGCCTACCATCGGCTGCGGAGAGCCAGTGCCAGCTATGGATCCTGGAGGCCGGTGCCAGCTATGGCTACGGACCGGTACCGCCCGTTAAGCCATGAGGCTGGAACCTAACCTGGCCCCCCATCGGCTGTGAGAGCCAATGCCAGCTATGGATCCTAGGCCGGTGCCATGCTATGGCTACGGACCGGTAGCCGCCCGTTAAGCCATGAGGCTGGAACCTAACCTGGCCTACCAGCGGCTTGCGGAGAGCCAGTGCCAGCTATGGATCCTAGGGCCGGTGCCCAGCTATATGGCCTAACGGAACCGGTAGCCGCCCGTTAAGCCATGAGGCTGGACCTAACCTGGCCCACCATCGGCTGCGGAGAGCCAGTGCCAGCTATGATCCTAGGCCGGTGCCAGCTATGGCTACGGACCGGTAGCCGCCCGTTAAGCCATGAGGCTGGAACCTAACCTGGCCCACCATCGGCTGCGGAGAGCCAGTGCCAGCTATGGATCCTAGGCCGGTGCCAGCTATGGCTACGGACCGGTAGCCGCCCGTTAAGCCATGAGGCTGGAACCTAACCTGGCCTACCATCGGCTGCGGAGAGCCAGTGCCAGCTATGGATCCTAGGCCGGTGCCAGCTATGGCTACGGACCGGTAGCCCCCCGTTAAGCCATGAGGCTGAAACCTAACCTGGCCTACCATCGGCTGCGGAGAGCCAGTGCCAGCTATGGATCCTAGGCCGGTGCCAGCTATGGCTACGGACCGGTAGCCGCCCGTTAAGCCATGAGGCTGGAACCTAACCTGGCCCACCATCGGCTGTGGAGAGCCAGTGCCAGCTATGGATCCTAGGCCGGTGCCCGCTATGGCTACGGACCGGTAGCCGCCCGTTAAGCCATGAGGCTGGAACCTAACCTGGCCTACCATCGGCTGCGGAGAGCCAGTGCCAGCTATGGATCCTAGTCCGGTTTGCCAGCTATGGCTACGGACGGTAGCCGCCCGTTAAGCCCATGAGGCTGGAACCTAACCTGGCCTACCATCGGCTGCCGGAGAGCCAGTGCCAGCTATGGATCCTAGGCCGGGTGCAGCTATGGCTACGGACCGGTAGCCCCCGTTAAGCCATGAGGCTGGAACTAACCTGGCCTACCATCGGCTGCGGAGAGCCAGTGCCAGCTATGGATCCTAGGCCGGTGCCAGCTATGCTACGGACCGGTAGCCGCCCGTTAAGCCATGAGGCTGGAACCTAACCTGGCCCACCATCGGCTGTGGAGAGCCAGTGCCAGCTATGGATCCTAGGCCGGTGCCAGCTATGGCTGGAACCTAACCTGGCCTACCATCGGCTGCAGAGATGCTACTTGATATCTGTGCTCCCCCTTGTAACGATCGTCATACTGAACTTCTCGTTCTTCATTATGAGCGAGTGTGATAAAGAATCCTGTCTATTATCAAGATAGGACGTATACTGTGACGGATAGCGATCCTCTCTCTGCGCACGCTGCCCCCCCCTGCCCTCCTAACGTATACTGTGACGGATAGCAACGTGCCCCCCCACCCCCCCCCCCCCCCCCCCCCCCCTGACCCCCCTGCATAGTGTGACGGATAGCAACGTGGCCCCCCTCCCCCCCCCCCCCCCCCCCCCCCCCCCTCCCCCACCCGCACACACACCTGGCCCCCCTGTATACTGTGACGGATTGTGATCCTCATTCTGCGCACCCTCGCGGAGCAGACGACTTCCCGAAGTCGAATCGAAGCGCCATCCAAGAACAGTCAAACCAAATCCATTCATCCAAGAACCAGTGAATCGAGTCCGGATACACAGCTATATAATTATATTCTCGATCGCGCGCGTTTTAACATCTTTATATCGTCCAGCCTCGTATTTAATTTCTGCCTAGCACAATAGGAGGCTTAGGCAAGTATGGAGACTCCCTGCGAAGAAATGAGGTGGACAAGGTTCCAGCCCCGTCTACATCGGAGAAGGCACAGGCACCTATTGAGAACCATGTGCCGATATATAATTTGACTACTGAAGGCCAGAATGTTGTCCCGCAAGAGAATATGTGAGTTGATTCCCTTGCACCCATCGATCATCAAAATGGCAGGCACTAACTAATGATGACTTCCATTCTGCACACCATAACGCTCAATCACGTCCTTAGATCCAACCTTTATCACTGATCTGTCATACGCTCGTACCACACAGCGCCACTGTTGGACTACACAGACACGGGTGCCTTATTGACATCTTGCAAGATGTCATTAAGGCAGCCGTGTCTGTGTCGTCCAACACCCACGCCCACGCCCCCCCATCACTAGTCTCCCGCGGCCGGGTACGGGCCGATTGTATTGATCAGCACTAAGTGTCCATGAGATCAATTCCATCCTCAACATCACTATTATCATCCTGCACTATGGGTGTCGACCAGTCGCCTTGCATGAAATTCATCAAGCCTTGCCGGTACGTACACATGCGATGGTCTTTCAGTGACAGGGGGCCTAGGACAATCCTCGTATCGAAAACGGCAGCAGTCTCATACGCGACCACGCAGAACCGCTTCTTCGGTTTCTTCGCTGCCCCCGTTTCCGGAGCCACGCCACCTGGCCCTCCTTCACCACCTGCTTGGCTGTGACTAGCTTCATCCGGAGATACTCCATCTGCTTGGGTTCGGTGGATGAACACGAGCCGACCTGGGGGTGACATCACTATTTTCCGAATCGCTGCTATCCTACTGCCAGGTGCCTCCTTCGCTTTTGGCTTGGCTCCCTCTTCCCCTCCCGCCTGATTATCATCATCCCCCTCACCACCGAGTGCCACCTTCTCTTCGAGGCAGATCAATTTCTCAATTTCCTCCAGACCAAACGCCCCCAACTCCTCCATGTCGACCTCCTTTCGGGTGGGGAGCATCATAGTTTCCATCTGCTTCAGCACAGCCTGACCGCTCACCTTCCTGCTCATTGTACAACCGCCCTCGTCGAGCAAAGGCGGGGAGCCGCACCCATCCTCCTGCTCCGTCCGGCCCCTCTCAATCTCATTGCGAGGGGCAGGCCCACAGTCCTCACCCCCGAACGCCACATCCATCACACTGGCGCTATCGTCTCCTTGGCTATCTAGTCCAGCAAACTCTGGTCCTCCATTCTCAGTGATGCCTCTATCCTCAAAGACCGTTTTGAGCGATGGAGCCCCCGCAGGAGACACTCTAGCAGGTACTTCAATGCTCCCCGCGCCTCCTTCACCTTGGCCACCGTTTCCATCAGCCTCTGTGCCTCCATTCTCACGGCCTCCATCACCACTGCCTCTGGACTCAGAGAACCTTGAAAGAGAAGCAGCCCCAAAAGCGGAAGAAGGCAGTTCACTATGCTTGGCAGGCACTTCAATGCTGTGCCTTGCTTCTTCACCTTGACCACGTCTTCCATTAACCTTTGGATCTTCAAGTTCGCCGCCACCAATCTCTCTGCCTCTCTCTTTAGGGAGCTTTGTGTGAGCTGCTTTTCCAACAACCTCCATTCCTCCATTCTCACTGCATCCATTCCCATCGCGTCCATTCTCACTGCCTTTCTCCTCATGGAGCTTTGCGAGAGCTCCTTTCCCATCGACCTCCATTCCTCCATTCTCACTGCATCCATTCCCATCGCGTCCATTCTCACTGCCTCTGCTCATAGCAGAGAACTTTCTCAGAGCTGCATTTCCGAATTCAGACAAAAACAATCCACTCTGCTTAGACCTCACGTCCATGCCTTCCTCAAATTGGTCATCGTTTCCATCCACCTCCGCCCCTCTATCCTCACGACCTCCACTGTCACTCCCTCCCGGCTCAGAGAACTTGGCGAGAACTGCAGCCCCAAACGGTGAGGAGGCCAATACTTTGGTGGAAAACATAGACATGTTGCGTCTTGCTCCTTCCCCTTGGCCACCTTTTCCGTCAACCTCCGCGCCTCCCACGCGATTCCCACGGCCTCTGTTCTCCCCACCTCCGTGCTCAGCAAGCTTCTTGAGCGCAGCGGCCCCCACCGCCGACATGAACAGCTGACTGCGTCTGGATTGCACATCTAGACCTCCTTGAAATTGGCTCCATTGACCACCAACCACCGACATGCCCCTGCCTCCTCCCACACCGTTGCTGTTCATGAATGACCCAACCACCGACGGGCCCCTGCCTCCTCCTACACCATGGCTGTTCATGAATGACCCCACTACCGACGGGCCCCTGCCTCCTCCTACACCGTGGCTATTCATGAATGACCCGAGCACCGACGGGCCCCTGCCTGCTCCCGCACTAGGGCTGTTTATAAATGACCCGCCCGTGCCTACTGCAAACTGGCTGAACTTAGACGCACCCACCACCCCTTGCCTACTGCCAAACCTGGCTGAACTTAGACGACCCGCACAAACCTGTCATCTCTTTTGGCTGAATCGCGGGATCATGCCCCAGCCTCCCGCCTGAACCTACCAACTCATATGGATGACCCCTCTCCTTCTCCTCCTACGCCTCCACCACCCCAATGACCCCCCCCCATGCTCCTCGCTGGATGGCTGCGCCTCCCCAAAAAACAAAAACTCAATGGAATCTCCTTCTTGGCGCCCACTTGTCTGCTGAATACACGGCACCACCTCTGCACCAAGTCGCTAGACAAGAGATAGCTTGCCACCTCGTGTAGTGGTTGCATCACCTGCATAGAGTGTGTGTGTGTGTGTGTGTGGTTTGTGGTTTGTGGATTTTGTGTTTTGTGTGTGTTTGTGGGGTGGGGGTTGGGTGGTGTGGGGGTCCGCTTATTTGATACACAGAGCCCCAACCACTCTTCCCCAAGTCCCGCTAGAAAGAGATATCTTGCCACCCGGTAGTGGTGCATCACCTCCTAGATTAGGGTGTGTGTGTTATTTGTGTGTGGGCAATTGTGGTGTGGGGGGGGTGTGGTTGGAGGGTTCCGCTTATTTGAATACACAACCCCACATCGCACCAATTGCTAGTACAAGAGATATCTTGCCACCACTCGTGCATTGCTTGCACTCAACCTCATAGAGTGTGTGTGTGTGTGTGTGTGTGTGTGAATGTGTGTGTGTGTGAGTGTTGGTGTGGAGTGTGTGTGTGGATGTTTGTGTGTGTGCCGTGGAATCGACTCTTGGTTTGTGTGTGGTTTTGTTTCATAAGTGTTTGTTTTGGTGTGTGTGTTTGTGTGTGTGGTGGTGAGAGTGTTTTGTTTGTGTGCGTGGTGGTGTGCCGCGTATAATTTGTGTGTTGTGTGCGCGTGTTTTGTGTGTGTGTGTTTGCGTGTGTTGTTGTTGCGCGTTTTTGTGTGTGTTACGTGTGTGTGGTGTGTGTGTGTTTGTGTTTTGCTTTGTTTGTTTAGGTGTGTAAGGTGTGTGTGGCTGTTTGTGGTGACGTGTTTGTGGTTGTGAATGAGAGAGTGGAGATTGTGTTGTAAGTGTTTGTGTTTGTTCCCCCCCCCCCCCCCCCCCCCCCCCCACCCCCCGCCCCCCCCCCCCGCCCCCCCCCCCCCCCCCACTCCCCTCCCCCATCCTTACCTGAGTAAACGTTTGAAAAGTTGGCGTTAACTTCGACCGGTTGGGGCTGGGGGCTCCTCCCCCCCCCCCCCCCCCCCCCCACACCCACACACACACCACACTCCCCATCTTAACCCCTCAACAACACACACACCTCCCCATCTTACCCGCATAAACGTTTTGAAAGCCGGGTTGACTTCCACCAGCTTGGGCATGATTGCCTCCCCACCCCACCCACCCACCCACCCACACTCCTCAATCTCCCCCCATCTTACCTGCTGAAACTTTTTGAAAGTTGGGTTGACTTCCGCCAGGTTGGGCATGACGGCAACAGCAGGCACGTGCAGCTGGGTTATCATCCCAGGGAACGTGGACCAGCTTGAGACCTGCATCGGTTTGAAAATAAATTAATAATATCAGTAATTAAGTAATTATGAGTCCAATATCACGTGCAGCTGGGTTTTTTCCCCAGGAGACGTTGCACAGCTGGAGACCTGCCTGGTTATGAAAATAAATTATTATTATTATTTTTCATAATAATAATACTAATAATACTAATACTACTAATAATACTACTACTAAAAAAAAAAAAAAAAAAAATAACACATAAATTAGTTATGGGCCCAATATGACGTGCAGCTGGGTTATCATCCCAGGAAACGTCGACCAGCTGGAGACCTGCATCGGTTTGGAAATAAATTATTATTATCAACATTATTATTATTATTATTATTATTATTATTATTATTATTATCAGGAGGTAGCATCCTCCACGAAAAGTTGATTCAAGCCGATCTATTTATTCCGAGTATAGGATGTATATGACATAATTATTTGCGATTCATTGAGCATGTTTTCAGATTTTTCTGGGCACTTTATTTAGGGGTGGGGGGGGGGGAAATAATTCCATGAATGAATTGCAGATAAATGTGCAAAAATTTATTTTGTTCCAAACTCCATGCCTCCTTAATTTGGGTCCAATTGGACACGTTCTATTTATTCACAAAACACACTACCTGGTATGCATGTTGTTTATTTATTATTATTCTATTTGAAAACTTTTTTAATGTTTTTAATTTATGATTTTTTTTTTTTTTGTTACATATGTTGTATTTATTCACAAAACACAATATCTCTCAGATACCTGTTGCATCCTCGCTTCTGTGTTCTTGCTGCCCACACTCTTAACTTACAAACCAACAAACCAACTGGTGTATCCTGGCTTCTGTGTTCTCCGCATTCTTGCTGCCCACACTCTTAACTTACAAATCAACAAACTAACTGGTGTATCCTGGCATCTATGTTCTCCGCATTCTTGCTGCCCACTCCCTTAACCAACAAACAAACTGACAAATGAAGAAACAAATCGACAAACTAACTGGTGCGTCCTGGCTTCTGTGTTCTCCGTATTCTTGCTGTCCGAACTCTGAACTAACAAACTAACAAACAAACTGAAAAAGTAACTAACAAACTAACAAACCAACTGAAAAAGTAACTAACAAACTAACAAACCAATTGAAAAAGTAACTAACAAACTAACAAACCAACTGAAAAAGTAACTAACAAACTAACAAACCAACTGAAAAAGTAACTAACAAACTAAGCACCTGCTGCATCCTTGCCTCTGTGTTCTCCGCATTCTTTGCTGCCCACTCCCTTAACTAACAAACAAACCAACAGGCACACTAACTAACTAAGTACCTGAAGCATCCTTGCCTTCTTTGTTCTCCGCATCCTTGCTGTCCTCCCTCACTTAACAGACTAACAAACAACCTACCTAAGTACCTGGTGCATCCTGGCCTCTGTGTTTCTGATATCTGAAGTCTTGCTGTCCGCTCCCTTAACTAACTGACAGACCAACAAAGAAACGAAGTACCTGGCGCATCCTGGCCTCCGTGATTCTGTCTTCTGCATTCTTGCTGTCCTCTCTCATTTAACTAACTAACTAACTAACTAACTAACAAACAAACAGGGGGGGGGCTAAGTACCTGGTGCATCCTGGCCTCCGTGATTCTGTTCTCTGTATTCTTGTTGTCTGCTCCCTTCACTAACAAACAAAAAAACAAGCAGGGGGGGCGGAGGAAACTAAGTACCTGGTGCATCCTGGCCTCTGTGTCTCTGTTCTCTGCATTCTTGCTGTCCTCCCTCACTTAACAGACTAACAAACAAACCGACAAACAAACAAACAAACAAACCGGCAAACAAACAACCTACGTAAGTACCTTTTGCATATGCATCCTGGCCTCAGTGTTTCTGATATCTGAAGTCTTGCTGTCCGCTCCCTTAACTAACTAACAAACAAACTAACAATCCAACAAACTAACTAACTAAGCACCTTGTGCACCCTGGCCTCAGGGTCTCTGATATCTGAAGTCTTGCTGCCCGCTCCCTTAACTAACTAACAAACCAACAAACTAACTACCTAAGCACCTTGTGCATCCTGGCCTCAGGGTCTCTGATATCTGAAGTCTTGCCACCCGCTCCCTTAACTAATTAACTAACTTACAAACAAACAAACAAACCGGCAAGCAAACAAACTACTTAAGTACCTGGTGCATCCTGGCCTCAGTGTTTCTGATATCTGAAGTCTTCCTGTCCGCTCCCTTAACTAACTAACAAACAAACTAACAAACTAAGTACCTGGCGCATCCTGGCCTCCGTGATTCTGTTCTCTGCATTATTGCTGACCTCTCTCATTTAACTAACTAACTAACGAACTAACTAACTAACTAACTAACAAACACAAAGAAACTAACAAACAAACTAACCAACTAACTGACTGACAGACCAACAAAGAAACGAAGTATCTGGTGCATCCTGGCCTTCGTGATTCTGTCTTCTGCATTCTTGCAGTCCTCCGTCATTTAACAAACAAACCAACTAACCAACTAACTAACTGACAGACCAACAAAGAAACCTGGTGCATCCTGGCCTCCGTGATTCTTTCCTCTGCATTCTTGCTGTCCTCTCTCATTTAACTAACTAACTAACTAACTAACTAACAAACAAACAAACAAACAGGGGGGGGGCTAAGTACCTGGTGCATCCTGGCCTCCGTGATTCTGTTCTCTGTATTCTTGCTGTCTGCTCCCTTCACTAACAAACAAAAAAACAAGCAGGGGGGGGGGGGGGGGGGGGGGGGGAGGAAGCTAATTACCTGGTGCATCCTGGCCTCCGTGATTCTGTCCTCTGCATTCTTGCTGTCCTCCTCCGTCTGGCCTTCCGGCGTCCAATCTTTTCGCAGGACGGCCAGCTCCGAAACCAAGTTTGCCATGGTCCGGCAGCTGATCCGAGGCACAATGTCCTGGTCCATTACAACGCTCGTCACCACTTCCTTCAGACTCTCTGACAAATTGGGGTCAGTGACCGAGGGGGGGGCGAAGCAGGTGGCCACAATACCACATACAGCGTCTGTAAATGAAACATTGGGACAGGGGGGTGGCGAGGTTTTTTGTTTTCAGTTTTTTTTTTTTTTTTAAGCGTCCATTACAATGCTCGTCACCACTTCCTTCAGGCTCTCTGACAAATTGGGGGTCAGTGACCGAGGGGAGGGTGAAGCAGGTGGCCACAATACCACATGCAGCGTCTGTAAATGAAACATTGGGACAGAGGGGTGGGCGAGTTCTTTTGTTTTCGTTTGTTTTCGTTTGTTTTTAGTTTGTCAACATTTTGTTTTTTTGTTTTTTTGTTTTAATGTGTCCATTACAAGTTACAACGCTTGTCACCACCTCCTTCAGTCTCTCCGACATATTGGGGCCAGTGACCGAGGGGGGTACGCAGCAGGTGGCCACAATACCCAATGCAGCGTCTGTAAATGAAACATTGGGACAGGGGGGTGGGCGAAGTTTTTTGTTTTCAGCTTCTTGCTGTTAGTCTTTCCAAAATTGTTTTTTTTTAGCTTTTTTAGTGTGTCAATTTATTTTGTATATTGTTTTTAAGTTTTTAGTTTTTAGCTTCTGTTTTTTAGTGTGCCCATTACAAGGTACAATGCTAAACAACACTTCCTTCAGTCTGTGCGACAACTTGGGGTCAGAAACAAAGAGGGGCAAGAATATATGTAGGGAGCGGCAGGGGGGGGGTAGCTGGGTAGCGCTACCTAGCGCTACCTGCTGTGCTCTCAGCTATTAGGACTAACCCTTGGGGTCAGAAACAAAGAGGGGCAAGCATATATGCAAGTGGCCACAACACAATAGCACGTACAGCGTCTGTAGATGAAGCATTGGGACAGGGGGGTGGGCAAAGTTTTTTGTCTTCAGCTTTTTGTTTGCCCAGTTTTTAGTATGTTTTGCTTTTTTAAGGGTGCCATGTTTTAAGTATGTTTTGTTTTTTAGTTTTGTTAGTTAGTTTGTTAGTTTTTAAATTTGTTTTGAGCCCCCCACCACCACCACCACCACCACCACCACCACCGCCACCCACCCCTCTCACCATCCCCACTCCCACCAGCCCTCCTACCTAACCACCCCTCCCCCACCCTCATGCCAACCCTCACACATCCCAGCTCCACCACCACCTCCCCCCCCCCCCCCCCCTCACACCCACACCCACCCTCACACCCACTATCACCACCACCACCAATACCCCGCCCACCCTCACACTCCCCTTCGCCCACCATCCGATCCTTCAGTTCAGGTTTGTTGAGCACAATGAACGCCATCAGGGCCGCCACACCAGCGCCTAGGCTGTGGCCCACAAACTTCATTGTATAGCCTTTTGACCCCCCCCCCCCCCCCCCACAACACACACACACACCACCACCACCACAAACACGCACACCACCCCACACCCACACCCACCCTCCCCCCCCCCCCACACACCACCACCACCGCCGCCCCACTACCACGCCACCACAGACACACACCAACCCCCACCACCACCTCCCCCCACCCTTCTCCTCCTCCCCACTCCCCCCCCCCACCACCTCCCCCCCCCCCCCCCCCCCACATACACACCCACCTTCGCCCACCACCCGGTCCTTCAGTTCAGGTTTATTAAGCACAATGAACGCCATCAGGGCTGCCACGCCAGCGCCTAGGCTGTGGCCCACAAACTTCAGCGTATAGCCTTTTGCCTCCCCACGAGCGAGCTCCTCCAAAAGGTCCACATGGTCGTTGAGGAGCACTTCTGCTGCTTGGTGCATGCCCCAGTGGGTGTGGCCCAAGGGAGTTTCATGGGGGGCGCCACACATATTGATCACCAGGTCGACTGTGGCAGTGATGAGATGGGATGGGATGGGATGGGATGGATAGTGGGGCAGTGAAAATTGGTTTATCTTGAGATGGGATGGGATGGGATGAGGGGGGGGTGGGGGGGTGGACAGGTAGAGGAGCACTTCGGCTGCTTGGTGCATGCCCCAGTGGGTGTGGCCCAAGGGAGTTTCATGGGGGGCGCCACACATATTGATCACCAAGTCGACTGTGGCAGTGATGAGATGAGATGGGATGGGATGGGATGGTGGGGTGGATGGTGGAGCAGTGAAAATTGGTGTATCTTGAGATGGGATGGGATGGGATGAGGGGGGGGTGGGGGGGGGTGGACAGGTAGAGGAGCACTTCGGCTGCTTGGTGCATGCCCCAGTGGGTGTGGCCCAAGGGAGTTTCATGGGGGGCGCCACACATATTGATCACCAGGTCGACTGTGGCAGTGATGAGATGCATTGGGATGGGATGGTGGGGTGGATGGTGGAGCAGTGAAAATTGGTGTATCTTGAGATGGGATGGGATGGGATGAGGGGGGGGTGGGGGGGGGTGGACAGGTAGAGGAGCACTTCGGCTGCTTGGTGCATGCCCCAGTGGGTGTGGCCCAAGGGAGTTTCATGGGGGGGCGCCACACATATTGATCACCAGGTCGACTGTGGCAGTGATGAGATGAGATGGGATGGGATGGGATGGTGGGGTGGATGGTGGGGCAGTGAAAATTGGTGTATCTTGAGATGGGATGGGATGGGATGAGGGGGGGGGGGGGGGGGGGGGGGGGGACAGGTAGAGGAGCACTTCGGCTGCTTGGTGCATTCCCCAGTGGGTGTAGCCGAGGGAAGTTTCATGGGGGGCGCCACACATATTGATCACCAGGTCGACTGTGGCAGTGATGGGATGGGATGGGATGGGATGGTGGGGTGGATGGTGGGGCAGAAAAAATTGGTGTATCTTGAGATGGGATGGGATGGAATGAGGGGGGGGGGGGTGGACAGGTAGAGGAGCACTTCGGCTGCTTGGTGCATTCCCCAGTGGGTGTAGCCGAGGGGAGTTTCAAGGGGGGCGCCTCACATATTGATCACCAGGTCGACTGCGAGTCAACAGCATGAGGGAGTGGATGGGATGAGGGGGGGGGGGGGGGGGGGGGGGGGGATGGGATGGGATGGGATGGGATGGGATGGGATGGGATGGGATGGGATGGGATGGGATGGGATGGGATGGGATGGGGTGAGGGGGTGGATGGTGGGGATAAGAAAGTTGGCATAGGATGAGATGGGGACTAGATAGGATGAGGGGGTGGGTGGAGGGGCAGAGAAAGTTGGCGAATGGTGCATACCCCAGTGGTTGTAGCTAAAAGGTGTATATATTTATAGTCTTTTTAGTAATCACCACTGACGGAAAGCCTTGATGCCCCATACCCCACAAAAAGCTCATTCTTGATGTGGCAGACAGCGATGTACATGGCGGGACGTATGAAGCAGTCTGTCCATCTGTCTATTTGGATCATCACCACTTCCGTAAAGCCCTGGTGCCCCGTACCCCCATGATAAGCTCGTTCTTGATGTGGCAGACAGCGATGTACATAGCGGGACGAAGGAAGCAGTCTGTCCGTCTGCCTGCATGTCTATCTGTCAGTCAATCTGTTAGTCAGTCAGTTTATCTGAATAATCACCACCACTGTCTGTCTGTCTGTCTGTCTGTCTGTCTATATGTCTGTCTGTCTGTCAGTCTGTATAAATAATCAGCACTCACGGAAAGCCTTGGTGCCCCGCACCCCCACAATAAGCTAGTTCTTAATGTGGCAGACAGCTATAAAAATGGCAGGGCGTAAAGCAGTCCGTCTATTTGGATATTCACCACTTTCTTAAAGCCTTGGTGCCCCGTACCCCTTGGTGCCCCGTACCCCTTGGTGCTCCGTACC
>JACBWV010000108.1:267869-287869 GCA_013435795.1 Chlamydomonas sp. ICE-L
GCAGTTTCCACAGCAGCAGCAGCTCCACTGGGAGCAGTATCATTTCCACTGGCTCCACAGGCTTCAGCATTAGCCCCACTGGCTCCACAGGCTTCAGCATTAGCTCCACTGGCACCAGTGGCGTCAGCATCACCTCCTCTGGCACCACTCGCTTCAGCATCAGCTCCACTGGCTCCATTGGCTTCAGCATCACCTCCTCTGGCACCACTCGCTTCAGCATCAGCTCCACTGGCACCAGTGGCTTCAGCATCACCTCCTCTGGCACCAGTGGCTTCAGCATCACCTCCTCTGGCACCAGTGGCTTCAGCATCACCTCCTCTGGCACCAGTGTCTTCAGCATCACCTCCTCTGGCACCAGTGGCGTCAGCATCACCTCCTCTGGCACCAGTGGCTTCAGCATTCACAGCCGGGCTCAGCATTGAGGACCAGCCCTCAGAAGAGACACAACCTGAATTACAGCTTCCCGTAGAGTTGTGGCCTCCATAGGGATTGGTGGTGGCTCCGGACCTGATTGGGGTTCCTGTGCTGATGTCCACTTCTTTGGCGGTGGGGATGGGGGCGGCTGGGGGACCTGTGCTAAAGTCTGCTTGTTTGGCCATGGGGATGGGGGCGGGTGGGGGTCCTGTGCTGAAGTTCGCTTGTCTGGCGATGGGGATGGGGGCAGAGCTAGTTGTGTAGGTTGCAGCAGCTGAGACATCAGGTTGGGCTGTAGCTGAGACATCAGGTTGGGCTGTAGCTGAGACATCAGGTTGGGCTGTAGCTGAGACATCAGGTTTAGCTGTAGCTGAGACATCAGGTTGGGCTGTAGCTGAGACATCAGGTTTAGCTGTAGCTGAGACATCGGGTTGGGCTGTAGCTGAGACATCGGGTTGGGCTGTAGCTGAGACATCAGGTTGGGCTGTAGCTGAGACATCAGGTTGGGCTGTAGCTGAGACATCGGGTTGGGCTGTAGCTGAGACATCAGGTTTAGCTGTAGCTGAGACATCGGGTTGGGCTGTAGCTGAGACATCAGGTTTAGCTGTAGCTAACCTCGGGTTGGCTGGAGCGAGACATCAGGTCCGGCGGTAGCTGAGGCCAATCAGGTTTGGGCTGTACTTGATACTCGGGTTGGGCTGAAGCTAAGACATGGGGTTGGGCTGTAGCTAAGACATCGGGTTGGGCTGTAGCTGAGACATCATGTTTAGCTGTAGCTGAGACATCAGGTTGGGCATGTTAGCTGAGACACTCGTGTTTGGCTGTAGCTAATACCCACAAAACGGGTGAGCTAAAGCTGAGGCATTGGGTTCAGCTGTAGCTGAGACAACGGTTTGGGTTGTAGCTGAGACATCGGGTTGGGCTGTAGCTGAGACATCAGGTTGGGCTGTAGCTGAGGCATTGGGCTGGGCTGTAGCTGAGACATCAGGTTCAACGTTATGCTCAGATCCAGCAGCTGGTGTTAAGGGAGAAGTACAAGTGGGGGCTGTAGAGCTACCTATACCGCTAGCATCACCACCACCACCACCAATCGATGCACTAGCATTTGCGGTGTCTGTAAAGGGAGAAGTATAAGTGTGGGTTGTAGAGCTACCTATACCGCTAGCATCACCATCACCACCACCAATCGATGCACTAACATTTGCGGTGTCTGCAAATGTACCGCTTTGTTGAACTGAAGTACTTGTAGTGGAGACAACGGTATCTAGATCAATCGCCCCAAAGCTAGGACCAGCTTTGGCGCGAGAACAACCGGCGCCAGCGCCAGCGACAGTGGCAGAAAAACTAGCACCACCAGCATCAGCAGCGGGAGTGGGAGGCTTCTTGTGAGGGTCTAATTGTGTCTGTGTTGGAAATGGGGAAGTACCAGCGCCAGCGACAGTGGCAGAAAAACTAGCACCACCAGCATCAGCAGAGGGAGCGGGAGGCTTCTTGTGAGGGTCTAATTGTGTCTGTGTTGGAAATGGGGAAGTACCAAGGCCAGGGCTGTCGGCAGTGGAAGAGAAACTAGCACCACCAGCATCAGCAGCGGGAGTGGGAGGCTTCTTGTGAGGGTCTAATTGTGTCTGAGTTGGCACTGGGACGGCTGATGTGACATTCGACGCATTCACAAACCCCACCTGCAAGAATGGTGTGAGTGAGTGTTATATGAGTGTGTGATTGTTTGTATGTGTGTGCCTGTGTCACCCAGTGAGTCCTGTTTCTGCACAGACACCACATGAGTGAGTGAGTGAGTGAGTGAGTGAGTGAGTGAGTGAGTGGGTGTGTGGGTGGGAGGGTAACTGGGTGGGTGGGCGGGTGAGTGAGTGAGTGAGTAGGTCTTTATAGGAAGGAAAAAGTGAAAAAAAGTGAAAAAGGTATGTACGTATTTTTACAGTCCATGGGTTGCCAAATAGGTAGGGGCCGACTTATCATATGATGTAGACCAAAGCCAAGTATGATATCATATGATGGCATACAAATTGCAGCAAATGATACTGTACATTAACTAGTAACTTTATCCTAGTCAGACTGTCAGACACACATTATATCAGCCTTCAGGCTGCACACAGTTCCCAGGCTCAGTGAGCATTTGTTTCCAAGGGGGGGACGAGGAAAGGGCACATCTAATGCTACACCCCCCAGACCACCTGATATCGAGACCGCTTTCCCTGACCCCCCCAGGCTCCGCGCTTTGCGCTCCGCAATGCGATGGCTGCACAACTATCCTGAAATCAGGGTTTAGTAGCCAAAGTAGCTACTCAACCTGGACTACAGAAATCTGAAATAAAAAACACAGGTCAAGGTAAGTGCCAGGGTTCAACCAACTATGAAGGAAACTCCAGATTTGATTTTTTAATGGCATTTCCCATGACCCTACAAAAAACCCACATACCTAAAACAAAGTACAAGAAACCCACAACCCTACAATAAGTTCTATGCAGCGTCGCCTGCGACTCTAAAAAATGGCGGAGAGTGATCGCGAGGGAGCGACAGGTGGCAACGGAAGCGAGTTAGTTACGAGACCGTTGGCTGACATGTCAGGCTTCGGCGCGGTCAGCCGGATGGTCGGTTGGATGGATGGATGGTCGGTCGATCGGTCGGACGGACAAATGGGTAAACATGGGGGCTTCCGCCTCCTTGAAGAGGGAGCTCCGCCAAAGATGGCCTTGCCCACAACCCAGCAGCTCTTATGACACAAGGTATAATAACTAACTAACTAACTAACTAACTAACTAACTAACTAACTAACTAACTAATTAACTAACTAACTAACTAACTAACTAACTACCTAACTAAATGAATATCTATATTAATTAATTAATTAATTTAAAAAAAAGTAAGCCTTATTACCCCAGATTGCCCCCATCATCCGTCCGACTGTCCAACTGACGACCGAGACGAAGCCTGACACGTCAACCAACTGTCTCATAACTAACTGGCTTCGGTCAGCTCCATCGTTGCCACACTTTGTCAACACTCTCAGCCAATTTCCCACGTTGCTTGCGACGCTGCATAGGACTTTCTTTTTGACCACAACGCTACATCTCTTATGGACGAAGGTAGGAAACCTGTGTACTAATCTGTGTTCCAGTCAAGTGTACTTCAGAAGCTACATTTCATGAGCCAAAATCTACACACCCGATGTAATGCCCCCTCCCAAATCTGAATTTGATGTGATAAAGGTACCGTTTTAAACAACCCTGGTAGGTTACATTACATTACATTGCATGTTAAAGTCTACTTGACACCGCGAGGGTGTATGAGACTCTATGCTTTAAACAAAAAGAAAAAGCACTCACAAAAGAAAAAAAACAATACAACAGGGGTGTGTCGACGACAAACAAACCAAACTCCCAACCACCGTTTTGGTGGCGTAGGTATTAAACCCCCTAGAGCAGGACCCAGATCTCAACCACTAACAGTGGCGGAGGTAAGAAGCTAACAAATGAGTAGGTATATCCCCGTTATATCTTGCTACCTAATGGCTATAGGTCGGTTTGGCAGTTTGGCAATTTCTGGAACTTGAAAAAAAAGGGAAATCTGAGAATCGAATTAAAGATTCACTTGCTCACCTTATAAAAATTGACAAATCAAACAGATATGTATCAAACCGTTATATCTTGCTACCTAATAGGCACATGGCTTCTCAACCCCTGGAATAGGACTCCACATCAAGTATTAAGGGGGAGGGGTGAATATCCCTCGGATTAATATCCCTGTTTGGTTTCGTATGATGAATTAAACCGTACACCCTCGAATCTCACCGTGTTGGATGTCCCGACAGGGCTCCCACCAGTGCCATCGGCTGGGCAAGTGGACAGCGGAAGCGATGTCATAACTATCGGAGCATGGGCAAAAAGGGCAGGTTCTGTTCCTGTGGACTTCACTCCGGCAAAGTCGGTTAACTTTCCTCCCCCCTCGATATTAAAAACGCTTTCTACAGCAGTAGGTAGGTCACGCGCTGTAGTTGTGGCCCCCGCATGCGGACTAGCATCCGATTTAGTAGCAGGGGGGGTTCCAGTGGGCTGCATCTGCGCTGCAGCGTTTTCTGCACCGATTGCAGTAGCTTGCGCATCTTTGATAGCTACCGGTTTCACAGCTGCATTACTCGCATTGCTCGGCAGCTCAGACTTTGCCTCGGGATCAGCCGCGGCTGGCACAGAGGGGGCAGCTTCGTGTGTCGATGATTTTGTCGCATTCGGAGCAGGTGAGATGCAGCTTAACGCAGACCCCATCCTGACGTAGATAAACTCGCACTGTGATGGAGGAGGGGCTGCTAACTAAGAAATCAGAGGAAGATGAGCTGACAGGCAGGCAAGAAGGTTTGTACCGAGCTTTTGAAGCCAGGACGTGACCGTCCTTATTCACGAGATTGAGCAACTGAGGAATTTGTATATTGAGGAATTGACTGTGGTTGCATCAAGGCGCGCGTCAATTTGAAGCGGCTGGAACCACTTGTGTTGGAAGACTGTGACAAAACTATAGACCGTTAGTAACGAGACGGTTGGCTGACGGTTGGCTGACGTGTCAGGCTTCGTCTCGGTCTTTCGGTCGGACGGACGCGGACGCACGCACATTCGAGTACTGAAGCTGTACTGTTTATAAATAACTACAGGGGGTTCATCTGAAATGGGCGTTACCAAAACGTTACCATCCTCTGCACCCTATTTGTGGCCCTCAGTTTTCGGGCGATCAAAATTTCGAGCCGCATGCAAAACTGTTCAGGTCGCTAGATAGCAGGATCATTGCCTCCGGTGTACAGCTTATACCCCCCGTATTCGTAGATTTGAAAGGGGTGACCGATCGGAACCGCAGGAGCTCGCGGAACTAGGTGTCGATTCCCTCAATGTGAGAGAGTTGGTGAGTTGGAAATCGACACCGCACTAAATGAACACGATCGAACTCGCTGAGTAATAGTTTGGTTATATTTGAAGCGCATGGCCTTACCAACATCCTAGCCCAATACCTTATTCAGACGGAACATATCGAGCATCAGCATCGCGGTCAGAAATCTGTCCTCCCGAGACCGGTTTTCACTCTCATTTCATGATTTCATGATTTCGCATGCGGCGAGTGGATAAGAGTGACACGCTGGCGAAGTTAAAATTGGCGGTTCTGTGCTCTCTGTGTTCGGGGTTTTCGAACCCTTGAGTGGAACCATCTGACCCCAGATCTGGCCCAGTCACCCAGGGCGGGGGCGGGGGCGGGGGAATCAACCAGTGGAAGACTCTCGCCAAACAAACGAAGATCTTATGCTAAGGGAGGCAGCGAGGTGTGCGTGGCACATGCTCAGGTAGGGGAGGAGCATTTATTCATAACATTGGAGGAGATCAGTTTCAGCGAAGCATTTTCAGCTGCCGGAACTTCTCCTCCGAGGTCCGGGTTCATGAGAAGTTGCAGAGATGGAAGACGCACCTCATGTGGTGGAATTCCTTGCACAGCTAACCAAAAGTGATGCTTGACACGTTGCTGTCATTGGGCTTATTTGAAGACTCGGGTAGGCGAGCGCTATAACAAACATAAATAATTAATGAGCCTAGGAAGCAAACTATATAGGCCTCTAGGGTCATCCCCCCACGTCCGGGGGGTGAAAGTTCTTCCACAACTTCAAAATAAATCCTGTATGGAAAACAGTGCCGCCTGATAGGTAGATACTGGCTACGCAGCTCACAAGGAACGCAGTCCTGCCCTAGCCGGTACCGCCCTATTGCGAAGACTGTACTGTCTTCCATATCCTGGCCAGGGTACTTCAAATGGCCAAATTGACCATCGCTTCAGCGCACTTGAAAACAAAAAAACTGCGCTTTGTAGTGCAAAAAGCGCAAAAATTGCTTGCTGCGCCCACAGGGGTTTGCAAAAAACTGCGCTTAAAGCACAGAGGGGGCCAAAAAGTCAGCGCTCAAAAGCGCAAAAGCGCGCGCTTTGAATTACCCTGATCCTGGCACTCTGGAAAAGATGAGATGAGAAAAAAAATTGTACGGTATTCTGGAATCTGGACCACAAAGGGGACAACTGTAGCTAGCTTGTGTTCCCTTAAATTACGCGTTGTCTGGTCCAATCAATGCTGGATGGGAACCCAGACAAGTACAGCGCTCAGTTAGTTGCTTTGTCGCTTTATTCCAGGTTGTTCTCTTCATTCTGAACCAGGTTCTGGACGATATATATTAGTAGGATATGGACATCCTCGATTGCTCGAATCAGACGTTTTCAATTTTTTTTTTTTACTTCTAAGTCTTAACTACTTTTACATCTACTTACATAGAAACCTAGTTAAATTGAAACCTTAGATGTGAATCTGAAACTAATCAAACCCGTTATATATTAGTAGGATATGGACATCCTCGATTGCTCGAATCCCTCTCTTCCTTATCCTACAAAAAATAATGGCTCGGGCCACCCCATTTTTCATAAAAAAAAAAACGTTTCTATGAATCAATGGTACTATGTATGTTCGGATACTATGAAAAATCAGTCAACTATTGTTTTCCCGTGGGTATCGCAAGTATATCTGGAATTGGAATTTGGATACCCATAAATCAAGTTGTAAAGATGACGGAATTGGCTGATGAAACTTGGAAATCGCGGTTACAGTATCAATTCAATGTTGTTTCTAGTGTTATCGCACAAAAAACGTTAGTTGAAATGCTGACCATAATTTCCAAGTTTCATCAGTCATTTGAGAATGTTTGGTCTGTCATATCGATTTAAATACTTGGATTTTCGTGGGTATCGCACGGATATCCGTTGTACCAAAAGCTGGACTTATCTAGTATGTACAATCAGTAATCTGCGCAAGTCCCAATACACTGCTGGATTATCATGGTTACAATTGAATTCCCGTGGGTACGCAAAGAAATGCAGAGTACCTCTGGAATGGTGAATGGTTTTTTAAGTCTTGAGTCAAATAATTAGTCACTTGCCTACAGTACAGCAGGGTAGTAAAATAACGTATGGTCAGTATGTTGTATACAATTGCGCAATTATTGGTGTTTGTGGGTATCGCACAAGTAACCCGAGTTAGAAGTATGTACTACAGTACATGTGTCTCATGTTGTGCAACAGTAAATACTGCACAACCTCAGTTAGGCAATTTGAGGTCGAGTAATCATATCTCAAACAATTGGACATCTGAGTCCGAATTTGGCAAGATACATCCTGAATGCTTGTTGAAGGTTCTACAAAGGATGGGTAGTAACGCGGCCACGAGAAGCATCACTATTCATGTCTGCCCTGAGTTCATCCAATGCTTTCTCTCTAGATGCTGTGACAGAAGGTGGAGTTGGTAGTGGCATGTCTGGGTCATCATATATCAATTTTGCAGGTTGGAGTGCATGTTTGAGCCTTGCAAAGCGTTCAGCACGTAATTCAGTTGCCTGCACACCTAGACCAGGCGTGACAGGATACTCATCAACTGCCTCCTGGTTGAGGGTGCCCTCGGAGTCGCCTGCAGTGTTGACATTGCCCTCAGAGTCGTCTCGCTCCAGGTCTTGGTTGCGTTGAATGTCGTCGTCGTCCTCATCTTGTAGTGCATCAGCATCATGAAAGTAGCGCGCAGTGTTCATGAAAGCCTTGTGGGATGACTTGTAGGCATAAGTCTTGTCATCGTCGCTGTACATGATGGTGCGCACAATTTCTTCAGAGCACGCCCTGCATGTATGAATAGGATGGAATTTTGGATCCAGATTTGCATTTGTGGTAAACTGCGGAACAATTTGTTCACATGGTTGAAATCCTAAGTGATTTTTCGTAATTTGGTATGACAGTTAAAAAAGTCAGCATCTCAAGTTGAACCGTTACGACAACGAGGCTAGTTTGATGCATTGTGAAAAGTTGCCATGATTACAATTGCCAATAACGAATGAGTACAAGTTTTTCAGTTTGTACGTACTCTGGGTGCGTGACGACTCTCCAGATTGCACTGAACTTGGACTCGCTCATACCCCTGCCTTGTCCCCTGTTTGCCCAAGTTGGAGAGGGGAAGTACTTGCCGCTTCGGAACATCCTAGCAAGGATCGAAGTAGGACTCATGTCAGCTGCTCTTCCAGATTGGCAATGCCATTCTCGGTATGTTACAAGCTGAGCAAGGATGTTGTGGGGCCCTATCTCCTTCTTCTTCTTCAAAGGTCCGGCACCGTGCTTAATGTAAAACTCATGTCCTTCCAGGAGGTGCTCTTCAGAGATGTTGTACGTGTGGAGCAGGTGGTGCTTCATTCCCTTGTCCTACACATTAGAAATATAAAAAAAAAAAAAAAAAAAATATGAGTGCAGAATAGTTGTAGGACTGGTAGGTGGTAAAGAAAGGATATAGAATGAATGAAAATTGTATACAAGGTTACACACAAACAATGTTTACAGAAGGTAATGCATATTCAACTTGATGACATCTTCTACTGACATGTTCAGTCTCTAATGTTATGCGTATAACTCATGTGAATCCAATGAATTACAATGAAAAATGACAGGTATACCCATTGGGAAATGGTACAATTCAGGATCTCAAGCAATACACAAGATGAACCATATATACTATGCTATTCGTCTCCATTACAAGCATCAACTATGTATTGCAACTGTTGATGTTATTCAGTTGCTAGTTTCAGTATTATGAGTACGATATATGAAATAGTTAATTACCTTTTGCACGTATCCAAGCATGCCGGTAAATGTATGCACTCCCTTGTTAGTCAATGCCTTGCATGTCACATGCACTCCTGGGCAGTACGCGTTCAAGTACAACTTCAAGCGCTTGGTCACCATAGCAGTACTTGTGCTCAGCAATCTGGAAAATGGACATGAATAACATAGTCATTAGTCAAGGACAAGGTATTTATGAAGTATCTCATCTCATGGTAACATTTTGTAATGGAATGGCAATGTTGATCTAAGTGAGGCTCCCCTGGCTTGTAACCCAGCCAACGATAGAAGGATAGTCAGAATAATCCAAAGTTCAGTCAAAATAGTTGACATGATTTACATTACAATTGGGCTCATATTGATAAGCTGGTGGATGGGCAATGAAGTCTTTGAATAGGCTAACAATGCATGTACGTAATGATGTATCAAATAATATCCAATTGCTAGCAATGATTAGCCTTGCTGTGGTTAATTTGGACAAAGTTAGCAACATGCATTCTAATGTTACTGTACTACAAGCTGTACTATACGTACCTTGCAACTCCTTGGGCGTGGAGGTTGTGCTCGGTGTCACCCTTCTCATACCCAAATGCTGACATCAGGGTATGAGAAGACATCCAGGTACCTATCGTTATATATTAGTAGGATATGGACATCCTCGATTGCTCGAATCCTCGAATCAGACGTTTTCATTTTTTTCTTTTTACTTTTAAGTCTTAACTACTTTTACATCTACTTACATAGAAACCTAGTTAAATTGAAACCTTAGATGTGAATCTGAAACTAATCAAACCCGTTATATATTAGTAGGATATGGACATCCTCGATTGCTCGAATCCCTCTCTTCCTTATCCTACAAAAAATAATGGCTCGGGCCACCCCATTTTTCAAAAAAAAAAAAAAAACGTTTCTATGAATCAATGGTACTATGTATGTTCGGATACTATGAAAATTCAGTAAACTATTGTTTTTCCGTGGGTATCGCAAGTATATCTGGAAATGGAATTTGGATATCTAAAAATCAAGTTGTAAAGATAACGGAATTGGCTGATGAAACTTGTGGAAGTCGCGGTTACAGTATCAATTCAATGTTGTTTTTCGTGGGTATCGCACAAAAATCTGAAGTTGAAATGCTGACCACAATTTCCAAGTTGCATTATTCATATGAGAACGTTTGGTCTGTCACATTGATTTAAATACTTGGATTTTCGTGGGTATCGCACGGATATCCGGTGTACCAATAAGCTGATTCAGTTTTCCAACATTGAATGGATTAATCTAGTTTTTACGTACAACCAGTAATCTGCTCGAGTCCTCATACACAGCAGGATTACTAAGTTTACTCAGGTTACGATTGAATTCCCGTGGGTATCGCAAAGGAATGCAGAGTACCTCTGGAATGGTGAAACAGTTTTTTAAGTCTTGATCCTAATAATCAGTCACCTGCCTACAGTACAGTAATCAATTTAGTAATATAATGTATGGTCATAAAGGAACAACTGAATACGTTGACGTAATTATTGGTTTTTGTGGGTATCGCACAAGTAACCTGAGTTAGAAGTATGTACTACAGTACATGTGTCTCATGTTGTGCATTGCGCAACAGTAAATTGTGCACAATCTCAGTTAGGCAATTGGAGGTCGTAGACATCCAAGCTCAAGCAATTGGACATCCAAGTTAGTCTGTAAGGCATTCAGCACGTAATGCATCAGGTACAAGTGGTAGTGCATATGATTTGCAATGACACAGGCTTGATACATTCTGAATGCTTGTTGGAGGTTCTACACAGGATGGGTAGTAACGCGGCCACGAGAAGCATCACTATTCATGTCTAACCTGAGTTCATCCGATGCTTTCTCTCTAGATACTGTGACAGAAGGTGGAGTTGGTAGTGGCATGTCTGGGTCATCATATATCAATTTTGCAGGTTGGAGTGCATGTTTGAGCCTTGCGGAGCGTTCAGCACGGAATTCAGTTGCCTGCACACCTAGACCAGGCGTGACAGGATACTCATCAACTGCCTCCTGGTTGAGGGTGCCCTCGGAGTCGCCTGCAGTGTTGACATTGCCCTCAGAGTCGTCTCGCTCCAGGTCTTGGTAGCGTTGAATGTTGTCGTCGTCGTCATCTTGCAGTGCATCAGCATCGTGGAAGTAGCGTGCAGTGTTCATGAAAGCCTTGTGAGATGACTTGTAGGCATAAGTCTTGTCATCGTCGCTGTACATGATGGTGCGCAAAATTTCTTCACTGCAGGACCTGCATGAATGAAGAGGTTGGATACATGTAAATAAATTACAATTTGTACATCCTGATTGACATTCCGAGAATTTTTCGCCACCAGCTAAGACAGCCCTGATAGTCAGTATCTCAAATCCAATAATGTATCGCAACAACGAAGGCTGGTCTCAGGCATTAATAAAAGAGGTCATGACTAAAATGATGAATCACGAATGAGTACAAGTTGTTCAGGCTGTACATGCTCTGAGTGTGTGATGACTCTCCAGGTTGCACTGAATTGGGACTCGCTCATACCCCTGCCTTGGCCCCTGTTTGCCCATGCAGATGAGGGAAAGCTGCTGGTCATATGCATACAAATAACACCCCCATGTGCATACCATCTTGACAAATTGATCCTTGAACCAAATAAAAACCCTAGATGCTCATCCCATCAACCAAACATTAGGTATGTCCCAATTCCAAACAATTCCACGCAATTTCAACAACTGGCACAGGGTGAAGTATCCTGGTACCTCAGTCAAGATCGGAGTGGCCACATTCCTTGTGCCGGGTACTACTCCTGCGCGGTGGTTCGCTGGGATTTGCGGCGAATCGCCACTCCACAAATTGAAGTCCTGCCCCCTGGTGTCATGGACAGCGCCACACCTGCAGTGCCACGGATGATCGAGTTGGGGCTGGATTTCAAGAATCGGAACAGGAATTGACCGCATCGAAATGGCGATCAACCATCGGAGGATGCAACCAAGAGCACCGGCGAATCATCAAACATGTCCGGAGCAGGGATGTAAGTTGCAAGAGTCACCCACCTCTTGCCTCGGTCTCGACGGTGACAGGCTGAGGACTGAGGCGACCGCCAGACATGCTGAAGGCGCTGCGTTCTTGAGCAATTTAGGCCTCATCACCCCCCCTGTCATAGCCATTTTGTAGGTAGAAGCGGCGGATTGGAAGTTGTATCGCTAAGTTCTCCAGAATTCTCCAGAATTTCACCCATGGTGACCGCGTAGAAGGTCTCCGTGCTAGTCCAGACGAAGCCCGCGAGGAGAATGAAGGCGAAGAGCTTGCTCATGACAAGGGATCACGAATGGGGTCAGGGGACCTACGGAGAGGATGCGAGGGAGTGGGGTCGACAAACGCGAAATGGCTGATACTTCGCGGGTAGATCTGGGTAGATATGACAGTTATGGTGACAGGTTGAAGACGAAGGGCAGCGTATGTTTTTGTTCGACGCCACTTCGACTTCATGCCACCGACAGCTATGGCCGACACAGGCGATGAAGGGCGCAGCAGACCCAGCTATGGCCGACACAGGCTGAAGGGCCCAGCAGACCGAGCATGCTGGAGTGGGTACGCGTATAACCACAATATAAAACCACGAGCATCGCCAGGCACGAGAACTCCAGCCTGGCTGGCTGGCACCATCAATCATTCAAACCTAAAATTAGAGCGTGGTAAATTTCGCCTCACAGCAATACAAATGTAAAAATATAATTTGCTCGCAACCAGAACGAAATATTTACAAAATCGAGGAATCGAGGATTACCAAACGTTTGCGTCTGTTTTTAGTAGGATATGGACGATCAATCTAAAAAATAACCCTGGCTAGTTTGTACTGCAAGCTTGCAACATACATACCGTACAACTGCATGCAATTGTACTACAAGTCTGCAACGTATTTTTCTGTAGAACCCAACTTATGGCCGGAGCCTCCGCCCCGGAGCTCCTCCCTCTCTCCCCTCCCCCCCTCCCCCCCGCCCGCGCCCGCCCCCCGCCCCCCTCCCGCCCCCGCCCCCGCCCCCGCCCCCGCCCCCGCCCCCGCCCCCGCCACTGGGCCAGATCTGGGCGCAGATTTGGGCGGATCTGGGGTCAGATGGTTCCACGCAAGGGCACCGACGCAAGGGTTCGATAAGCCCGAACACAGACCAAGCCATCTATATGGATTATGTCTATACGTAAACCCACTTGTCCGGCTATCACAAATTCTCACAACGCCATCTTGGTGCTGCCACCCAAGGTACCGTCGGTAACGAGCCGACATGCGCCACCCTTGTGCCCGAGGGCGGCTGGAACCAGTCGACCAGGAAATCGATACCTCTCAGACTAACTGATTATGCCTCATCGCTACTGCGAACCTTCGGCGATGGGGTCAGGTAAGGCGTATTATGCTTGAAGTTAACGTTTCGCGATCAAGATCGTGTGCGAGTCGATGGTCGGCCAGGACCACCTTACGAACGTAGCCTCCATTCCTTGTCCCTCGCACCTCTTCTGTCGAAGTCAGCTCATCGCTTTGGCATTTGTAGCCCCAATCACTGTCTTCCACATCACGATCATCCCTCGAAGTCGCATGTAGAGGAGGCGGCGGTCACCAACTCCTCGTCCCCATGCCCCTGCCCATGACAACAACACATGCCAACTTGCGTCCTTTGCTTAACGCCCCTGTCTACTGCATGGATGTGTTGGCTTCTTGCTTTCAAGTGCATCAGCAATGGCGGACACTGTACTCATCGATTCGCCTCATCTGTCCCATAACACTATTCCCTGCCATGTCTTGACTTGTTCATCACTGCACCATTCAACTTACCTGCTTGGCATTCTGTGGCCTTGACAGTTATACATGTGTGCTACATAGAATAACCTCCCAATCCAGCCGCTGATCTGATTGCCGTGAGACAGTGACTCTACAGGGCAGGTCACATTACAATTATAACGAAATCTGACATGAGGTTGGTTATACCTAAATTATCTCTAGCTCAAACTCAGGTCCTCTGTTGGTTCTGCGGATTGAGTCCCTGTCCATCAGATTTTTGCTGTGGCCCACCGAATCAGGGCTTGGGCAACTCCCTTCATCCCATTTGCGAACCCTTGAATAAACACAGTAAGACACACCACTGCAGGCTTTATAACGGAACCTTCGAAGGGTGGTTGGCCTGTCCACCTCAAATATGTTCCTACAATAACTCCCAGGATGGCCCTGCTTACCTAAGGCTCTTCCACTTTGTGGGCCCCCGGTCAGTGAGCTTACCCACATTCCCTCCCTTTCACATATAATTATATTTACAGCGACGTTCCTCTTCTTTTGTATTTCCCTGTGACTGAATTTGAACCCCTCCATTGCTGCCCATTCCCAAGGCTGTTGAAACTTTCCTCATAATTGCACTGTTCACATCTAGCTTGGTAGGAAGTTCCTCACTAAAAGGCTTTGGGGTTATGTTGTGTCTGGTCATCAGCACACTGAGCCTGTGACTGGTCTCATTAGCTCACCTTCCAACCATTCACATAACAACCTCTTGAGAGCATCAGCTAAAATTTGAATAAAACAGTGTCGATGTACATGGCCCCTGTGCAGGCATGACGCGTGTGTAAGCTGACTAAATGATAATGGTTACATAGCTTCAGCCAGCTGCCCGTTGTCTTCAGCAGGTTTATGAGCTGGCTTTTTAGTGTTCCTTCCACAGAAGACTTCAACAACTTTATGGTCGAAACTCACGCAGTGAACAGGGCACTTCATTTGCTATTTGGGGTTATGTGGTGATGGGGAGCGTTGCTGCAATTGCTTGGCATGTAACTTCGGGGCTCCACTCTTTGTGGGTTCCTTTTCAACGCAATCCGGAAAGGATTGAGCTGGCCATTAGCAATTGCGTTTTGTAGTACCCTGACACTGATCCCCACCAACCTTGTCCCCCACCCACCCCCCGAATTGAATTTGAATTGTTATATGGTTCTCTATGAACTCTGGGTTGCTTGCTGTCTGCCAAATCCAAGTTCTTTGGGTCATGTTCTGCACACGAGCAACATGCCTTGTTCATTACAGTGAACTTGGACTTTGTATATTGCCCAGGCTCTTGCCGACGTCAGTAGTAAAATTAATCACCAGGCCACACCAGGAGAAATTTAGACGGAATTTAAACTGAAGTATTGTCTCAAAATATACTTCATCTAGTAATGTGCTCCCTGGTTCGGGTTTCGAAGCTGGGGACTTCGAAATTGGCAGACTGTCAGCAGCCCAGGTTTGGTTGAAGAGCCACGTATCTGTTCAAATACAATAATGAGTGGGAAAGTTACCAAGTAGGGAGGGGGCCTTGTATTGTCAGTTCAACAACGTCAGGTACTAGGGTGGGTTCTGTGCAGAACTGGGAATGATATGGGTATACAAAAATATATCATGGCACGACACTCTCTTTGGACTTGAATGCAAGGGTATTACATGTATGGACTTGCATGTCATTACATTACATTACATGTTAAAGTCTACTTGACACCGCGAGGGTGTAAGAGACTCTGTGCTTTAAACAAAAAGAAAAAGCACCCACAAAGCAAAAAACCCCATTACATTAGGTGTGTGTCGAGGACAAACAAACCAAACTCCCAACTACCGTTTTGGTGGCGTAGGTATTAAACCCCTTAGAGCCGGACCCAGATCTCAACCACTTACAGTGGCGGAGGTAAGAAGCTAACAAATGAGAATATCATATCATAAACCGTACAGTATAGTTCTGTTAGTCTGCAGGCATTTTTTTTTTTTTTGTGGAAGGTATTTCACCTTGAGGTGGGTCTCCCGACTCAAACCTGCACAGATGATTCTGTTCGACAGGCTTGGCTAATCCTACAAAATCGAGTCCATGTAACAATCCTACGTCATCTTCGGTGCAACCCATGAGAAATTGAAAATTTGCCCCCAAAAAGGCTTGGTGGTTGTGAGTTCTACGCAACCAATGAACCTACCGACTAAAGCTGCTGCTGTGAAGCAACGGACCCTCCCTCCCTTGTTTCAGGGCGCAAACTCCTTAGACGCAATGGACCATTTGCATTTGTGCCTGCAACGCATCGTCCTGAACAATCCTGTTCGACACATCTTCCTGTTATTTGATGCCACAGAAGGCGAGCAGCCAAATTAATGGCTGAAGCTATGTAACCAAGTTGAAGTTCGACACAACCAAATTATTTACAATCTCGTAGTATTCGCAGCTGAGAGATAACACTACGAGAACACTAACTCCTGTCCGGCATTGTTAGCCCGCCAAAAATATAAAAATGGATCCAATACAGTGGTCATAAATCCAACCGTCCGGTAATTTGGTACATAACTAAAACGCTAGATCCGAATTTCGGACTCCGAAAATGCGAAATAAGTCAAGCCCCCTTTCTTGCTCTATGTCCAGAAGGCACGGCATCTGCTACACTCGCTCCATTCCAGGCTCCTTGCCATCAATAAGACCAGTTTTTTTCTTTTCGGCTTTTCATAGCAGCGTTTTGGCACCTCCCTGAGCCAGCCACTCGACCGAACTACAACAAACTATTTCAGCAGTTCTGGACAGCTGATTATGCCAGCTCCAGGTGCTTGAGGTTGCGCCCTTGAGGTTGCGCCAGGTTTGGCTGAATAGCCAGTCAGGGCAGCTGCCTAGAAGCTGCTGCTCATAGCTGAAAAGAAAAACACCGAATACGACTTGGCTTGCCCCTTACTTCTTGTTACCAGTCTCAGCACCAACTCCGAAAACAGCTTGGTCACCCTGGTATGGAGGCAAATAACAATGTCAGTCTCAAGGATGGTACAGCGCAGGTACACTGATGGTACAATGTCAGTCTCAAGGATGGTACAGCGCAGGTACACTGATGGTACAATGTCAGTCTCAACGATGGTACAGCGCAGATACACTGATGGTACAATGTCAGTCTCAACGATGGTACAGCGCAGGTACACTGATGGTACAATGTCAGTCTCACCGATGGTACAGCGCAGGTGCATTGATGGTACAATGTCAGTCTCAATGATGGTACAGCGCAGGTACACTGATGGTACAATGTCAGTCTCAAGGATGGTACAGCGCAGCGCAGCAGGACATTCTGAATCCTCGGTGGCGCTGGTTTGTATGTTAGGGGTCCCACCTCCTGGGTTGAAAATCCTTTCAATGCAAAAAAAACTTAAGTTACAATGCTAGCACAAGGCTGCAGCAAGCCCCCTGCCCCCCAACATCCATCCCTCCACATCCCCCACCTTCCAACAAGCCAAAACCAGCCCGACATCAGCCATCAAAACATTTCGTATTATTTTCTGGTTGAGCAGGTCCCTTAAGCCTGTTTGGCTACTTGTGGTTGGCCCCAGGGATTTTTATTTCCGCTATATATAGCGATCGCTAGTTTTGACCCTATTTTAGCGAAATTATCGCTATAAAAAAAGCAAAACAAAAAAGTGTTTATTTTCTTTTTGCCCTAAATAGCCCTAATAAGCTACAAAAAGCTGTAAAAAGCTATAGAAAGCACCAAAACCCTGTCCCTGGAGGAGGCTTACAACCTTAAAGCTAGGAGAAACCCACTTTCAGATTTGAAAAAAAAATCACTGGTTGGCCCCAGTGAAAGCAAACGGGCTGGCCCCCTCAACCTCACCCCTCATAACAAGGCGTACTATTTCTTTCTTTCTTTATTTGGCTACTTGGCTACCCCTGGACGGTAACATGCACACACAGCCATGAACACCCAGTCCCATGAGAGTAAGAAGACGGAGCCACTTTTTTGTGTTTGTGCGACGCGCCACAAATTGAGCAACTCAGTGCAACCCCAGTGCGACTCATTGCAACCCGAACTCCGCGGAGCTCTAAGCGAGGAGCCCGGGAGGTTCCGGGTGGGGTGGAGTTTCTGACTACTTTAGCCAGACCCATGCATGGCCATGCAGCGACAGAATGGCGATGCACCGCAAGAAAACAAGTGGTTGGACCTGCCCAACGAGTCCCTCCTTGACGGCCTTGGTGAAGAAAGCCTCCAGGGTATCCTTACCATAGCTTGGGCTCGCCGTTTTTATAAATTAAATGATCACTGTAGCACGAACTCAGGACTCCCGTCGGTAAAACGATTGTTTGGGGTTCAGTTCATCAGTGCTTTTTCTTTTAAAGCCCTTCCTACTACGGTTGGGCAAGTCCCTTAAGCCTATTTGGCCTACCCCTGGACTGTAACATACCGGTTCATACATTTCAGTTGCAAACAAGAACAGGCAATGCAACAGAAGGCACAAAGCAGGTATGCGCCCAAGGTGCTCATATCAATGAGGCCTGGTTGTGTTGTCTGCAGGCGTAGGGTACCAGTTCACCAACAGACAACGGCCTCAAAGATAATGCCCCACGCGTCCTTGGGTTGATAAATAACATACATACGTACATACATACATACACACTGTAACATACATACATACATACATACATACATACATACATATACACTGTAACATACATACATACATACATACGTACATACATACACACTGTAACATACATACATACGTACATACATACATACATACATACATACATACATGCATGCATACTTACATACATACATACTGTAACATACATACATACATACTGTAACATACGAACATACATACAGTGGTCGGAGCACTTACCAGGTCCTGCCCAGCAAGTCCCTCCTTGACGGCCTTGGTGAAGAAAGCCTCCAGGGTATCCTTACCATAGCTTGGGGTCGCCGCCTCATCGTAGACGTTCCTCACTGGGTCCCAAACCAACATGCTCTCTACAGCGTAGTACTTGCCAATCTGCAGATGGAAATTGGGGCAGGGAGTTGGGGCAGGACCAGGGATTGTTTTTCAAACCTGGTTGTGGTTTTTTCTAGCCTGATGGTTGTAGGTCTCCTCCAGGGGCAGATGTTTATAGCTCTGGAAGGCCATTTATGGCATTTTAATTCATTTATTTATAGCTTGGGGTTGCCGCCTCATCGTAGACGTTCTTAACTGGGTCCCAAATTAACATGCTCTCTACAGCGTAGTACTTTCCAATCTGGGGATTGAAGTTGGGGCAGGATGAGACCAGGGATATTTGTTCAAACCTTGAAGTTTTTTTTTGCTAGCTTTACGGTTGTAGGCGTCCTCCAGGAACAGATTTAATAGTTTTTTGTACCTCGCCAGGGCCATTCATGGTATTTTTATAGCTGTGTATAGCAATATTTTGGGCCAAAACAGGTTCACAGTAGCGATCACTATGTTTAGCGGAAACAATCCCTGGAAGAGACCAGTTTTTTTTTTTTTTTTTTTTAGTTGTAAAAGGACTTTCACCCCAGGAGGTGGGTCTCCCGACACAAACCAGCGACACAGAGGATTCAGTTTGAATGGTGGTGCCACTCCTACAATATGCAAAGTAGGCGCACTTAGGGTTGGTGAGAAATACCAACCCACGACCAAACGCACATTCACCACTACCCCTGGGGTTGATCTTCGAGCATCGGTTTTGACACATGTTGAACTGTACAGGCTGCAAGTGCTTCTGGACATCTTGCAAGATCAAGAGTGTGTGTGTGTATGTTTGTGTGTGTGTGTTTGTGTATGTTTGTGTATGTTTGTGTGTGTGTGTGTTTGTAAGCACTCGCAGCCTGTATAGTTCAACACCACAGTGGCTGGCTGTTCATCTCCCCAGGTTCAAACATGACCTAACTAATAATCATAGAATTCCATTTCCACTGTAGCAAAAACTTGGTGCCCACGCCAGTAAAACGATTGGTTGGGGTTCAGTTTATCAGTGTTTTCACGTTTTCAGCCACTCCTGTCACAGTTGGGCAAGTCCCTTTAGCCTATTTGGCCTACCCCTGGACTGTTGCAACGTACAAATACCTACCAGGACGCTGTCCCTGGAGGAGCCCTAAACCCAGACAGGTACCAGGTGATCGCTTGAGGATGAAG